>JABEEJ010000555.1:0-48731 GCA_013363135.1 Fusarium brevicatenulatum
ACATACGACCATAGGTAGTGGAAAATACGGGATCCCGTCTGCTCTCCCATAGTCAAGCCACTAACCGGCGGATTAGTAGTTGGGTCGGTGACGACCAGCGAATCCCCGCTGTTGTATGTTTTTGCCGATTTCATTTTTGCCACTAGCCACTGCAGATGGATCAAATTGGTTTCGTATGCTTTGCGCGTTGTCCATTATCGGGTTTGACCCATTGTCCTCATTCCGCCAGGTCAATGGGCTGTATGTGTGTTTAGTAGACCTCATTGCGTGGAATGTTGTGAATATGTCTCTGTGGTAAAAAGGGCACAATCGGCCTAATGACAACACTGTTCAGTGGGACACCGCTTTTGGGAGTCTTTCCCACCAGCTGATGGGCGCATGCTATGGGTTCATCACCACTAGGTGCACCGCCAACCTCTCCAATGCTTCGACCAGTGGCCATACAGCAGATTGACCAAGCACCATGAGATGGTAATCTTTAACCAAGGGCCATAGTTCAAGAGCTTTTACTGAATTGGCTTAGGTTTATAACTAATCATCAAGGGAGGTGGGGAGAAGATCAAGGGCTAGGGAGCACAAGGATGATGAGGTGGATCCAAGCTTGCATACTTAAGGCAGCTACCAGTAACGAACATTCAGGAGATGAGGGTGCAGAGATTCCGGAAATAACACCTTTTGATTGCTCACCAGGGTCAGAGTCGAATGCGGAGGCTCCTTCGGAATCAACGAGACACTGAACATAAGAGAAGATACTGTCTTTCGCGCAACTAGCGGTATCCCTTAGGTGAGGTCTTCCTGAGAAGGAGGCTACCATCTTTTCGGGCCGTTTCGTTCATGCTTTATATCATAATAGGCAACATTTCGCTGATGCCCAGACATGTTGTCGTGACATGGAAGTCGTCAGTGACTCGATGGGTATGTTACAGGGTATGCTGGGTGGCTGAGATGACTGATGAAATTAGTGATGAAACTTGAAGGTCAGTTTCTGATCAATTTGTTGCCGTTGAATTTATACCGATAATAATATAGTTGTACTTAAGTGTCTGGTCGGCTTGGTCTAATCATCCACTTGCCTGAGATTCTAACGGTGAATACAAACAGAGCTAAATGCAAACCATATTCTGGCGCTGCACGATCCCTATGCTTGAATATCCAAGTCATCGTCAATCTAGTGCTTCTGATATCTATTCCTTATAGTTTGTCACAGGAAATAACTCACAGTCGAGCGACGAGTAGTAACGGCGGGTGAACAACAGGAAAGAGAGGTATGAAATCGATGCATGGATAGTCGCTCCTTGCCACCAGGAAATTTGACTATTGGCGAGAAGCCTCACTGTTGTAAGCTCAGCAACTAGGTGCGATGTTTCTGTCTGGGAATAGATAGACATCTAGAAACCTAGTGTGTTATACGTCAGCTGCTTCCGAAGCCGTCGCGGAGCAAGCCTGAGTGACGACATTTTGCGTAGCGTTATTCTTCTACATGATGGATTCCCTTGGATAACTACGTTTCTTTGGCGTTCCTGGGACTATGGATCAATAGAGAGCATATGGAGGCGCGTGATGTGAGTGTCAGCTGTTTTGTCTACCAACGAATATCGCGAAATGAGATCCTCCTGAATTACTGTTAAATCCTGACCAATCTCGTAAGCCAGCTACACCAAAATTTTAAGCGCGTAACCATTGAACTGTGGTTGGGTTACGACATCTCCACTTTGTCGTTATCCGACAATCCATGCTTCGATCTCGTATATTCTGGGGTCAGTCGTCGGATTATGTCTAACGAGTTTCAGAAATGACTGGGGTAAGACAGAGAAAAATGCCACTTTGGGTCTGATCTGTGTAAGATTTCCGACAGACTGGGACATCAGCCAACGGCGAATAATTTTCCGGCCTTTATTATTTTACCATTACCTCAATCTAATAGCCTGAAACATGACACCGACATGGGATAAAGTGCTTATTGCTTGTGTTTAAGCCCGAGACACCGACGACAAGTATACATATAATAAGCATGGCCCTATGAGTTTAAGCTTATGGCTTGTTCTCATCGCAACTCACATTCGTTTGTTCACTCTGCTTGGGCCAGAGCCGTTTTTCTATTTGTTTTCTGTACATTTTTATCCGTTATTTTCTCAAGTCTCTCATTTACTTAGTCAAAGAGCTATCACCATGCGCGTCTCCACTATCTCCGCGATCTTCACCGGTCTCACCCTCTCTGCCAACGCACAGTCGGATCTCGACGGTTCTGTCTGGAAGGCCCTTCTCGCCGAGCCTCAGAGCAAGCGCGGCTTCTCCCACATCCCTCGTAACCGTCCTGTCAAGCGCCAGTCGGGCTGGAACCCGCCTGCAGACTTGAAGGCTCCCCTCCAGGAGGTCTGGGAGCACTATGAGAAGACCTACGACGGCGGAGTTGATGCCAACGTGAACACTGGCTTCCACCAGATCATGGCTAACAAGGGTTACCTTAATATCTGTGTTCGATGGGACTCTAGCGCCAGCATCACCGAGGCCGAACGAACCAAGATCGCCAGTGCATATAACGCTCAGTACCAGAAGTGGTTCAAGTGGCTTTACGGCTACAACGGCTTCCCTTACGACGAGGTCAAAGTCAATGTTGTTGCATATGCCGTCAAGGACAAGAGCCAGCTTCAGGGTTCCACAGATGGCTACAAGGTCTACACCGAGCTCGATGCCGATGGTGTCCCTATGTGCCCTGTCGCTTGTGCTCGTGATGCTCATCTCGATGGTGACTATAGTGGCTGCGAGGCTGGTGCCGACCGCCACTATGACCACTCCCTCTGGTTGAAGGATGGTCTTGAGGGTGGTTTTGGTCATAACTGGGGTCAGGAGGTTGGTCGTGAGTACTTCATGAACAACCTTGACTCTGACAACATCCACATTCTTTTGCATGAGATGGTATGTCTCCAAAGACCTTGGTTCACGGAAAAGGCTGACAGACTATATAGGGTCATACCTTTGCTCTCGATGATTGTAAGTGACCCCTCTTCAGATCAAGAGACGTATACTAACAGATTCTAGTCTATGGTACTTTCCATCCACTACTGACTCTAATTTAACTGCGAGAAAAACTAACTTCAACAGACTGGACCCCGACCGGTATCACCAAATTCATCATGCTTGCTGGTGCTTCCATGGAAATCACCGACTTCGACGGCTGGATGTACCGCAACTGGTGGTACTACCTCTCTCAGAAGAACAACTGGAGCTCCGGCAAATCGAGCACTAATGCTGCACCTGCTTCATCCGAATCCAAGCCTACCACTAGCACTGCCGCACCCGCAACCAAGACCACTACTCCCAAGCCTAGCACCACTACCACCAAGGCCATCGCCGCTAAGCCTGCCTCTAGCAAGAAGGCCACTGCTACCGAGGCTCCCATCACTCAGGTTACTTCGGCCGAAAACACCGCTAGTGCCGAGGTTGCTGCTTGGGGTCAATGTGGCGGTAACAACTGGACTGGTGCTACCAAGTGTGCTTCTGGTGCCAAGTGCATCGAGCAAAACGACTACTACTCTCAATGTGTTGCGAACTAATGGGTATGTAGCTGACAGTGTCATGTCGAGAAATGAAGCAGGTGGTTGGAGCTGAATTAGTAGGATAGTTGATCGAAGGAGATATAAGCCCGAATAATAAGTAAATATTGGAAGTTGTTGGAGAACGGCTTGTGTAACGGCGATTTAATGCATAAAGCTTTATCCCTTCCCGTTGTTGAGCCGCGTCACATCCACGCCTGCATATCGTTTCTTGTAACATGGTTGAGTGACAAGTGGATTGTGTTCCCTGGCCTGCGATCCTGCCATTGAACACTCAAACGGGCTTGCGTCACAGTTCCAAGTGAGGATAGATGATAAAAACCGGCCATGTTACGCCTCGAACTCGAAAGCGGGAGTCTATTGTGGACAAAGGTCACCTATCTGGAATTTGGGTATCAAGACATAGTCATAGGCCTAAGACGTGGAAATATATTGCCTAATAAGCTAAGTGAACTCTTTGACGTCTGTCAGCGCTAAGCTCCCAACCTGGTAGGTAAACGCGCGGCTCCAGTCAGTCCTTTCATCCGTACTTCACTCCTTGATCGAAGGCTGCGGTACTTCTCCTATCGCTCGAGTCGCATCTGGCCACTTGAACTCATCGAATAACGTAGACATCCCCAGAGGCCACCATTCCTAACCAGACCTTACCAGGTGCCATCTCACTGCACCAATCTGTATAATCAACCTGACAGTTCATAACGGCCTTCTTATCGGGAAACGATCTTCCATGAAGAAACATAAGAGTCAAGACCGAGAGAATAGTCAGAGAGAATACCTTTAGCTTGTTGACCTTTTGAGTGAGTGCTTGGTTGGTGGGTACACGGCGACGACTGACGTCTGAGCCCCACACCATATATGCACTTACTGCGATGCCGAGAAGAAGGTAGAATTCAGGGTCGCATAGGTAAGTAGTGATAAAGTCGTACTGGTTCTGGAAGACCCAGAGTCCGCCTCCTCTAGTGGGCATTGTTTTGTTATGTTTTCGGGAGTGTTGGTTATGTAGATGGCCAAAGAGGTTACTATGTGGGTGGGTTCTGGAAGAGAATGTTGTGAAAGGGATTGTTGATGAGAAAAGGTTTGGAAAGCGGAAAAAGAGGGGTGGAATCTCATGTTAGGCGTTCCGAAACGTGGAAACACCTGTGACTGTGACGAACAACATGACACTGTCAGTGCTTATCAGCACAGTTGTTCTAACTGAACTCTAGCACGAAAGCTTTCCACGGTTGCCTTGCCTGATAATCCACTGGTTGCCAAGAATTGCTCTGTCACCCAATGGTAGTTGAGCAATCCAAATTGGCTCGCAGCGTGCGATAAATCTGTTATTGAGGTTGACGATGCAGTATCAGAGTACAGAAGCATATTGGCAAATGACTGCTCCTAGACCTGCTGGTGGTATAATTATAAATCCATCTGAGATATTGATGGATTTGTGTCGTGCTTCATAAGGTCTGTTCAAGATATGTATGGTGGGATCATGTACACAGTACACGGTATCTGTTCTAATTGGAGATATTGTGGGTTCGCGGCCCCCTCGAGTTCTCTCACAAACAGAACGCTCGGAAAAGCAGGTGATAAGTTGGGGAACATTTGAGATAATGAAATAAGTGACTTCCTAGCGTTAATGTCCAACAACAAGAAATAGAGCGAAAGTCGGGTAGAATTGCTATGCCTGCGAAATAAAGTCTTGTACTAAAGACTGGATCTAAGATAAAGTAGTTTTATACTGAGGCCTATTACGACCTCGTAGGTTATTGTATCTCGCGAAAAGACCACGCTATCTTCGACAAACCCTCACACGCTTAAAGGGCGAGAAAGAACTCCTTCACGTCAGCAGTCCAATCATCAGGCCTTGTCCAGGCAGGATAATGACCTCCACCGGAATGCTTCTTATAGTAAATGAGGTTAACCAATGGTTCCAACCAAGACTTGGGCTATAATAGTTAGCAAGTTATAGAACAGCTGTGGGTTAGGGAGTTTTACCACTAGCGGAAATTTGCGAAGGCCGGGGAATGGACCCTTTACATTGCCCCAAGTGGTAACAGCCGTGGGAACATTAGATATCTTAGTAGTCGGCAATGCGGCCTGTCAACCCTGTCAGTAGAATGTCCGACGCGGCACAACCGAAGGCGACTTACTTCCCCGATCGAATAAGATCGAACGCTGCCATATGTATCCTGAATCCAAGTCACGAAGCCATCCGTCACAATCTCCTCCAGCGTAAGCTCAACGCCGTCGTTACTGCTTGTTTTCAGATCCCATAGCCAAGCAGCAGTGCCAACCGGGCTATCCGACAGAATGCCAGCCAGAAGCCCAGGCTTCTGGGACTGCACACTGGCGTAAGCGAAGTACTTAGTTGAGAACTCGTTCAGGCCAGCCAAGTACTCATTCTCTTCCTGTGTTGTCTTGCCTTGCTCTGCACGAGCGAGAATCTCCGGTGTAGGCTGGGCCAGGAAGAAGTCGGTGAAGTGGCCGATTATGTTGTCGCCTACATGCTCTGTCATGGCGGAGCCATAAATCCAGCCGAGATCGGTGCTGACAACGCCGTATTTCTTGTAGGCAAGTTGTTCCATGAGGGCGTCAAAAGCGACGGCCTGTTCCTTGGCCCCGAGGCCCACCTTAGTTGGCGCAGGGCTAAAACCAAAACCTGGAAGATCGATTGCAACAACATGGAAGTTCTTTGACAGCTTCGGGAACACCTTTCTCCACTCTAGATGCGTAGAGCTCCAGCCATGGAGTAGTAACAGAGGGATCGCGTTTCTGCTCCTGGACCTTTCGTGGACGAAGTGGATTGGAATAGGCTCAGAATAGTTACCATTTCCAGGAACAGTAGTAGCATAGTGCTTGAAGTCCTTGTTGATTGACCTCTCGACATCCCTCCAGTTATATTTGCCGCCCCAGTATTCAGCAAGGTCCTTCACGGCATCCTTGGGGGGACCTTCGTTAGTCCAGTCGGGAAAGAAGCTATTGGCTGGACGATAGTCGCGGACTTTATGGAGCGTAAAGTCGAGGAAGTCTTGATCGACCTTGATGTCAAATCGCTGGGGGCTGTTGGTCTTGGGGAAATGGAAATTGAGCTCTGCTATAGTTAGTTCTATAGTCTTTGCGATATGATAGTAAGGGAATAGCATGCCTTTCGCCCGGGTTGACCAAGCAAGGAGAAATAGAATGCCGTTTTTAAACATTGTATATAGGTAGAACACAGGATGAAATGATATATAAGAGTAAGGATAGTTATAATATAGTATTTACATTTAGAACGTAGGCTGTTAAGAGTACTTATACTTAACGAAAGGTAAATAGAAAATGAGTTATTAGTCTGTATTTCTAAGCAGTATATTTAACTTAAAGTTTAAAAGTCTTATTAAAGAGCACCTAACTTAAAAAGGAAGCTCTAGGTCTTGGCATTATGGGTTGTAGAAACAGAGCTAGTATAACTTTAGGAAAAAGATGTCCATGTAGCTCCGGAGTGCCCTTGTCACAGACTGGGGTTTCGTGCTTCTGCATTTTTATCAACCGGGTCAGTCGGGTGTCGGTGGGGCGAGGATTAGAGCGCAAGGTAACGATGTTGCGTAAACGCGGTCTTTACACATATAGCGGAATACCAAGTTCTACCAACAGAGAGGAAATTTAGTCAGTGTCAGTAATAAGGAGGATATAAAACTAAAGTAGGAGTGATAAAAGAAGCAGAATGTTCTATGAGAATCTCTAGATTAGTAAAAGACAGAGCAGTTGCTAATAGTCAGTGCTCAGGTCAGTGTAATACGACACTCTTTTATTTAATCAAGTAATCGACTGTGAGTAAGTAATGCGATAAGTTACACTACACCGAGAAGAATAGCACCTGACAGGGAGAGCGGGTGCTTTCGAGGTATGTGCAATGGCGCATAACTATAGCAATCGTAAGATGTTTGAGCGACACTGCATTTCCGTAGGCAATTGTCCATGTTTCTGAAGCTTGAGGTCGGCGACTCCCGGGATAAAACCACTTCTATGGTTTGTTACACTTACCCAGTGAGGAATTTACCACTCAGCACGAGGAATACACGAGTGCTTGTCATCACGTAATACAAGTGGGTTGGGTCAAAGAACAAAGAGCTGGGTTATCCAGCATCTCGAATGAGTTTGTAAATTGGCTTGGCCAATCTAAACTAAGCCCGCAACTCAAGAGCGCTATTTGATGGATCCGACAGCAATTCGTGTTCCTTCCTCTTCATCTGGACCATCTTGCGGAGAGCTCCAGCAGCGTAAATAGCAGAGACAAGAATGCCGACAACACTGTATCCAACAATCAAGCCTGTTGATGTACCAGATAACTGCAGCCCAATGCCTCCGTTGATGATACCGACAATCATGATACCTCTGCCGTACCAAATATGTCCATAGCTGATTGTCGTTCGACGTTGGTACTTGACGTAGTTTCTATGGTGCATCCACCCCAAGACAGGTTGTACGATCATCAAGATGCATACTATCGTGCCCAGGACAACGTGAGGCTCGTGAAACCACTATAGAATGTTAGTTACTGTTTGTAAATGATGCATGCGACTTACATCTCCGCCGCGATCCGCAGCGACCTTGCCAACCCCAAAGCCAATCCACATGCCTACGAAGGCGATGATCTGCCACGAGGCATGGATGAGCCATTTCCCGAGTAGAGGCATGATACCAGAGCCGAGAGGGAATCCGATGAGGAAAACAACTGCCATTATAATACCGTGCGCTGAACCAGTATGATCTTCACCTCCTCCACCACCAGAGACAACATTGTCGCTTGGAGTCGCGTTGGACGAGTTGAGGAAAGGGTTGGAGGTGCCGCTGACGGTAGCCTTGGAGAGATCAACAGAGAAGCTATCCGTTCCATCATGCTCAGCGAAGTCACTGCTTGCATCGGTTGTGTCAAGTGGGCTACCCTTCTTCCAGGCACTGATCCACTGAGCAGTCCCTGATATGCCCGCATCTTTCCAGTAGATGTTGGCCACCATTGTACCATTCGACACGCCGCTTCCCTCCACAAGCTTGATACCACTCACGGCCTGATACGTCGGCGTATCATGACCGTGTCCCTTACGAGGGCTCAGCGTGACATTTCCCGAGCCGTCTTGGTATATGACGAGCATGGTCGAGCCGCTCATGCGAGATCCGGTGCCGATAGCGACCCATTGATACGTGGTAGGGGCTTCGAGACGAACGTAGAGAGAGGAGGTTGACGATGGAACAGCCCAACTGTAGCAGACTTTGCTTGACGATGCGTCGCAGTAGGACGCCGGGGAGGCATGTACGATGGTGGCGACTAAAGGGAGTAAAGGTAAGTCTCTGGTCATTGAAGAAAGGATACTCACTCACAGAGTGCCAATACAAAGGCAAACACAATGTCTAGAGAACTATTCATTTTGAACATAAACAAAAGCAGACAAATTACAGCAGAAATAACGAGTCACAGCACGCCTGAAATGCTTGGCAATCTGGCATACCATCTCTCTGGGCCAATTTCCTCCTTATACCCCAAGCCACCTCCCTCGAACCGAGGATAAACATCCTCTCACTGTGAAAAGCATTCCAAGCCACAAAAGCCAAGCCTACGTAACCCTCCCAGCACGATGGTTCCCAAACTAGCCAATCACAGCACTTGCAATTATAATGACCAGCTTCTAGACCCAGCCTAAATTAAGCATTCGCCGATTAACAACGGGGGGATCGTGGTCCGTGCCTGCCAAGAGATCTCTTTTTCTTGGCGCTGAGACGCGAGTTTTACTGTTTTAAGGCTGGTGACTTACGTGGCTCGAGAACAGTACGACTTTGATCTGACGATGGCTGTGCTAGCCATGCGTTTCAGAAGCTGGGCTGCGCAGTTGAAATCAAGACAGCGAGGGCAAATGAGGTATTTGTACTCCTGGCAATATTTTACTTGCAATTGAGTCTAAAGGCAAGTCTAAATGACAGTGTCCTGGACAGTATATAAATGAATCTCTTCACGATGGTTACTTATTTGATCCATTAACTACTTTGAGATCACGGCACAGTAAATTAGTGGCCTGCGAAGTAACAAAGCCCAAGGTATTGTTATCATCGTCATCAAGAGTGCCAGGTATGTCTCTTTGTCTTCAAGTCTCTAATTGCCGAATGCACGGGTCATTTGCACAAAATGGTGATCTTATACGACGCACGTCACGTCGCGGATTTGATTGGCTGTGTCAGCAATGGTCTAGACCTTATTCATCCTTCAAGGGTTGGGCTCTGCCAGCTTGCGTGTCCATCAGATCATCGATTGTTCCATTTATTTCTGATGATGCTTCAGAGGTAGCTAAGCTGACAGCAGTCCTCCCTCACTGACTTCCCCAAGCTTTCCCGTCCATGGTTCATCGGGCTCCCACTGGAAGTCTTTCCCACCGTATTCAACTAGCAGCTCCTCAATCCATTCCGTGCGTGTCTCTAATGTATCGGATACAAGATTGTCTACCAAGGACAAATATTCACCACTTCTGCAAATACGAAGAGGCGACATACCGCGAAATCTATCGAACTCAGCCATCAGATTGTTTTTTGGCCAAGCGCTGCCCAGCGGATCGCCAATATAATTCGGATCTGCCTTGAATTCCAATAGTAAGCGAATCCCTTTAAAGTTTCGAGCCGCAACAGCTATCTGCAGTGGTGTAATAGGATATCCCTGGAGATTGGGTTGAGCTCCAGCTTCCAATAGATGTTCCAGCAGACAGAAGAAGGGAAATTCGGCAAAAGGTTCAGGCTGATAATAACCTATAAAATGGATGAGAGCTGTAGATGGATTGTAAAGGCCAGTGTGGTTGAGCAGCAACCTGTCGAGACGACTTGATGTTGGATCCACAAAATGAACCACCACGTCAATTAGTGGTCCATCAAACTCGTATATATTTAGAAAGGAGTTCTCCTGCCCGCCATTGGACCGACTGTAAAGGGCGGTCTCCCGTTTTAATACTATCCTGTTGCTGAAAAGTGCCTGAATGTCCGCTTCCTGAATGACTCGGGATATGAGAGGTGAACATATATCGCCAGTTATCAGAAGCAGGCTTAAAAACAAAGATGCAACACTGTCTGTCATATTTTCATTCCATTCAATTGTCCAAGGGTATTTCTCGTCGTAAAGGCCCGCGTCGTCCAGTAACTCGAGCCAATACCCTCTCCCTTCATTGAAGCCAAGTTTGCCAAGGCACCCAAAGTATTGTGTAGAGGGATGTAGGAGCACTTTTACCCGCCCATAAAGTTCATCGCTCTCAGATATCTCTTTTCCCCATTCTCTGAGAAAATCCAGTGTATGAAAAACAGCGTGGAAGTTCAGGTTTCCCCAAAGATCTTCCTCGTCAAATAGTAGACGGTGACCCGCTTCAAGGTCTTTAAGATCATGTGATGCGAATGTTTGAGCCTGGTGCAATAGGGTACCCAGACATGTAGACAAAACCTTGGTCCTTTCAGTGGAAAACACAAGGAGGGGGCCTTGACGTATTCGGCGTGACTCCAAATACTCTTTAACTGTGTAATGCGCAAACGATATAGGGTCTTTCAGACTACTGAAAAGACATCCGCAAAGCTCTCGCAGTCGTTCAGTATTGTAAAGGACATGGCTGTTGTGATTATTCGACCGTGATGTACTGCTCTCAATTGCATCGAAGAGCAGACTCGATGGAGTACCGTGGAGGTAGGAAGGGTGAATTTCGACATAAAACCAGAGCCATTGAAAGGCATGAGAAACAAATTGCCAATCCTCGGGTGGTATGCGACGGAAGATTCGATCATAGGTCTCGTCTAGATCTTTAGGAAGTTGCTGCAGGGCCAGGCGGACAATCTCGCGTTTACCCTTCAAGCGCTGCAGTTCGTGTAGCTGGCAAACGGCCCATCGGAACCTAGATCTTGTCAACAGAGTCACAAGCTCAGTGTAGTTAAACACTTACATTCCATTTGCCTTTTTACTGACCGCGTCTTCCACCTCAATAAGAACATCATGCGGCCAGCATCGGAATTTTAAATTTGATCGCAAGATTGAGCGAATATGAAGACGAATATCCTGTTCGACTAATTCATTTGCCATTGGCACTGAAACGGATACGTTCTCCATCACTCGCTCAATATCGATGTACTCGCGACTCGTCACAAGTATCTGAACATTGCAAAACCTTTGGTCAGTAACAAGAGTCTGAATGACCTCAAGGAGTTCTTCGCGAGGGTCGCTCTCGTCCACAGCATCGATCACAATGTACACTCTGCTAAATATTTGAAGAAGCTGTTCTAGCACGTCAAGCAGTTCAGAAATGCTCGGCTCCGCACCACGTTTGAAAAGATCGTGCATGAGAGTAGAGACAACAAGTCCCGCACGGGAAAGCTGAGTGATGACCCATCGAAGAAATGGCGCCGTCTCGTCTTGATGGTGGCCAAAGTAGCAGTAATAGTAAGCACTCACATAAGGCGAGTCACTTGTCGAAACTTTGTCGCAATGTGCTTGGATATTTTTGATCAACCACGATGCGAGGATAGTCTTGCCAGAGCCTGGGATACCGTGGACCCAAAGGCATCGAACACGTGAGGCTAGCCAGTCGGTCCAGTGTTGTGAGCGAAGTATCCAACTCCCGGTTCCGTCTTCATAGAGTTTGCGTGACCGGTTATGAATTGGTGAGGGATCGGTTGATGTGAACCAGTTGTACACTCTATGGCGTTGTCCCTCTGTCAATATGGAGCGGATCTCTTCAGACACAGCTTTGATATCTTTTATATCCTTCGTGGCCTCTGTCGTCAGAGCGAGCTGGATACCCTCTTTATGACGGCTGATCTGCTGGAGAAGGTCCTGTACCTGGCCTTGCTTCAGAGGCCATGCCAATGTAGCGAATGTTGCTTCAACTTTTTGCCGTTTCGAAGTGTTCTGCCCGCTCTGGAGAGATCGCTTCGGAAACAGCTTCTCCAGTGCTGTCATCGCGGCCCTGCATCCTTCGATAGGACCATCAGAAGCTGCTAGTCGGCTTTGCAGGGCGGCTGTGAAGGTTTCGCATTTCGATATGAACTCCAGGTTCTCAAGAACGGACTTGAGTGTGGACACTTCAATTAAAATGGTACGTAAGCTGGTAGGTGCATCAGAGCGGAGTGCTTCAATGTAGAATTTGCAAGCGCTGATTACTTCCTTGGAGATTTGGATGACCGCAATCGCGCTAGCGACAACGCCTAGCACTTCGGCCATAAGTTAGGGTTGCTTGGTGCAAAGAACAAGAGTTTTCGGCGCGTCGTCCCTGGCGGCGGTCGATGGAATCGTGTAAAAACACCAGGTCGGTGAGGGAAACAAAAGACACCAGGTTTCGGGGGATATTGAGAAGGAAAACACAGAGATTTGTGAATTTGTTATTTCCCCCGCAGTGGCTATGCAAGGCATTTTCTGTTGGCAGTCTGAGCGAGAAATTGGTGGCGTTTTCAACCTGTTGGCAGTGCAGATATTGGTTTATTTTCGCCCAGTCAGCGTTCTTCAAAGCAATGACCACCAACCACTCCAAGTCTCACCGCCTGAAAAATCCCCAAGCCAGTTCTTGGGCAACGTCCTTACCTAAAGGTTACCTATTGCTCACATACGTGGGGTAGAATGACAGACTGAGTAATTATTAGATGACAGAACAAAGACCATGTGATGGGGAACTGCTCAAGAGGAAGGATTGTGCGATGGTCGGATAACAAGACCAACAGATCTCGTAGCAAAAGAGCCTCTTGGTTATGGCCTGTCACGAGCATCTCAGCTGTTTTAACGACTCTTTAACTGTTTAGTTCAATGCTTACTATTTATTGGTTGCCCCTGTGAGCACCCTTCAAGTGTTGAGGGTCTTCAGTAATTGTGGCAGTATCATCTGCTTAATACTCGATAATCAAGAGTGGTTCTGCATGCCTGGTGTTCCAGGCAAGCCTGTTAAGAATAGGGAATTCAAAAAAAAGAGTCAATAGACAGTAGGTGCTTAGTCTTCCAGTTGACCTTGCAATGCAATTCGAGGAATGATTCAGGCGTGAGTGATCTGGCTGGCATGCGGTTGTGTCCAGGGTAGCGAATATGGCTGGAAAACACGTTGACTTCTCTCTCTTGATAAAACGCCAAGCCCATTTTGCTCTTATTTGGGCTGAAAACTGTGGTCTTATCTCTCCCAAAACAACATTGCGCCATCATCGGAACTGGGCCACCATCAGCCTCATATCTATTCATTTTATTTCACTACATCTATCATCAGCTCAAAGTCCCAACACACGCTCCCCTGTCGCGTGTTCATAACGCGACGCGCCAACGAGCCTAAACTACTCTAAGTCCGTCTTAGTTCAACTTCGGCTTAACTTACTTCCGCACCCATTTCGAGCAAGGGTCAGTGTTCACAGACCTCCTCGCTCAAGGCCATGAGTTCCACTTATTTCTTATAGTGCTTACAATAAACATCAAGAATAATTACAGTATCTCGTCTTGACGAAATAGCTCAAAATGGACAGCAAGCATCCTGCTGCATATACGTTAGTGAAAGGAACAGGTATGATCCGAGCAGGAATTATTTATCGAACAAACTAACCTCAGCTGCAGGTTCCCTACAGCGTACATGGTATCTATACCATCGCCTGGGTATATGGTCAAACATTCTGGTTTCTGCGCGATATACCTGCGTCAATGGACAAGAACTTTGCCAAAGCGTCATCATTGAAGCACTGCGCCATGTTGTGCAAGCTCATCCTGCCTTATGGCACGTCTTTGTCCAGAAACCGTCTCCTAATCGAGGTAAGCACGAGCTGCATACCGCCAGGCTGACCACTATCGACTTGGAGAAATGCATCAAAGTCTTAGACTGTGACCAAAAGAATGATGAGGTCACTTCAGATGATCTTGAAAGAGCCCATAATGAGTGTTGGTGGACTGATGATGAACCCGATCTCCCGTTGTGGAAGCTTCTTGTGAAAGGGAACAATATTATCTTTGTCTATCATCATTCCTTGGGTGATGGTATATCCGGGATGGTCTTTCATCGCGAATTTCTCGCCTCGCTGAATTCCCCCACAGCTGAAAAGACCATGCATATGCCTCGTCCTGATACCCTCATGCATGCAGACGAGAATGCACAATCCCCCATCGAACCGGAAGACGTTTGGGAAGGGAAAGACAGCATCTTGGAGTTAGTTTGGACGCAGCTAGTGTGGCTCTTTGTCAAGCTATTTTACGGCAACAATCGCATTTATGGCGATCTTCCCCCTGCAAAGCCTCACCTCAAGTCTGCATCTGCAGTGGCAAAGCCAGAGGATAGAACCGTCACGCGCATTTCGTCGTATCGTATTCCAGCAGAAGACATGTCCGAAATACTCACCGCATGTCGCAATCATCAAACCACCTTTACACCTCTACTCATTACAATGTTTACCATCGTCCTTGCCACCGAGTTTTACCCAAACGCAAAGATAGGAGCAACACGCTTCAATTTTGACTTGAGGCCTAGCCTTCCCATGGCTCGTGTTGGTGGAGGGACAGCGAATGGAACGTTTGTGAATGCAGCAGGAAGCTGGCAGCGCTGGCACAAACTGAGACCATTCCGCCATGTCCTGGTTACGAAAAGCGATGACAAAGAGACATCGCTCGACTGCCACTCCATATGGGAGCTGGTTAAGGATTACAAGAATGAGATGACACGTGCTATTTCTGGCAGAGCTATAAGAAACTGGATCGGGGTGAAGCGATTGGGGACAGATCTAGAGAACGTGGTTGACAACGGATTTCCCTCTATATCCCTCCTTCTCAAGCCTACTTTCAGCGTTTCTAACATTGGCTCGTTCGATAATGCAAATATACATTACGAGGGGAAGAGCACAGGGCTTTGGCAGATCGATGATATGCAATTCTCAGCTGGAGCGGTAAATGGCAACCAGGGTACACACGGGGCTATCTTCCATGTTTGCGGTGTTCAAGGGGGAGATACAGTCATTACCGCGACTTATGAAGATGGAATTGTCCCGCGGCAGATGGCTGATGAGATTCTGGATCGTACCGTCACAAGGATGCTCGAGATAGTCTGATGCGATAAACGTTCTTGTAGCAGAATAGCTTTCGGCACCTCATGACTTGATGCGCATTTTCTTAGTCCCTTGACCTGGTGTCAATTGATTTGTCAACGTACCGACATGCTCGAACCATTTCTGTCGTCGAAATCATCATTTGGGCCGATTTGGATGTAAGATGCTTGGTCTGTCGGTTTTGATGTTCAGGGCTGTTTGAATCTGGCACACCTGGACTTGACAGCTGAAGGTGCCCCAAAGTAACATTCGGCAAAGTTTACACAATCAGTGAAGAAGTCCCGGCAACACCTTGCTTCGACTTTATACTCAGTGGATGGCAAACTGGATTTGGATACCATCGGTCTATACGCAAGGGTCGCTTTTATCACCATCAGTATGAAGCTAGGCAAAACTCCTTATTAATGACTCATATCACGCGCCTCGCACGTAGATCCTTCCCTTCATTGTAATACACGTGCTCGCCCATGGCTTCTATCTTTATCTCCATATACTAGTTTATCTCTTCTTTTCGAGGACTTGGAAAGTCGCATGCTTTAGTGTCGGTGCAGTCACAGTAGCGTATGAGTCTGGGGGGGCGATGGAGGTCACCACTTGCTTTCGTTTGTGTTGTCCCATTGAGAGCAATTAAGCAGTAGTTCTCGCGCATCTTCTCAAGTCAGTAGTTAAGCGTTTTCTTTCACTTCTCCTTCATCCTTATTAATCCAGGCGACAGGGTATGGTTCGTTATGATGATCAGGAAATCTCCTGCAAAATAGTCATTGTCACATAAGAGGCTTTTGAGTAGTGCGTGCCCAATTTCGCTAAGGCGTTGACGTTGACTGTTAACGTCCGCGTTAATATGTCTATACAGAGAGGCATGATTGATAGTTGTCAGTGAACAGTAGGTTCATGATTGTTGAGACTAGTTCTAGACGGATTAAAGACAGAATGTCTGGTAGGAAGAGCTATGAATTAAATATAAATGGTATAAATTTAGAGAGTCTATATATATACTGTTGCTAATACTGATACTCTCATAGTGTATAAAGAGGAAGAAGAGCCGCAAGCCAAGCTAGAGCAAGAAAAGCGGAATAGAAGTGAAGTATAACAGTGCGTAAGACAATGGGTGCATGATAGTAAACCGCATCTTGCTGCAGGCACTGCTGGTAGATATCTTGAAAGACAAGAGTAGATACCTACTAGAAGAGGGAAGCGATAGCAGCGATAGCAGCGACAAGTGCCATAGAAGTGCTAGTCTGCTTGACGGCACCAGCAGTAACGGGAATGCCAGAAGAGCTAGCAGTACTAACAGCAGAGCTAGAGGCACCAGAAGAGGACCCAGAGCCAGAACCAGAGCTACTGCTGCTAGATCCTGAGCTGCCGGAACCAGAAGGAGAATCAGAGCTACCACTTCCAGAACCGGAACCGCCTGAACCAGAGCTACCACTACCAGAACCGGGACTGCCATTCGATCCTGAGCTGCCAGAACCGGAACTACCGGAACCGGAACCGCCTGAACCAGAGCTACCGCTTCCAGAACCAGAACTGCCTGAACCAGAACCAGAGCTACCACTTCCAGAGCTTCCAGAACTGCCAGAACCAGAGCTTCCAGAACCAGAGGGAGATCCAGAGCTACCGCTACCAGAACCAGAGGGAGATCCAGAGCTACCGCTACCAGAACCGGAACTGCCTGAACCAGAGCTACCACTTCCAGAACCGGAACTGCCTGAACCAGAGCTACCACTTCCAGAACCGGAACCGCCTGAACCAGAGCTACCACTTCCAGAACCGGAACTGCCTGAACCAGAGGAAGAACCAGAGCTACCGCTGCCAGTTTCAGAGCTACCGCTACCAGAGCCAGAGCTGCCGTTGGAACCAGAGGCGGTGCTGTTGCCCGTGGCGTAGTGGGTTGCGTAGGTGCAGTCAGAGCAGACAGGGACCTCTTGCTCGTTGCACTCCTCGGGAGTACCCCACTTATTCTCCCAAGGAATGAACTTGATGGCGGCTTCACCCTGCTTGCCGCAGCCGCAGTCAGCAGGGATAAAGAAGTTCTCGTAGTTATACCAGTCATGGCACTCAGAGGCCTTATAGACAGTCTCGCCAATGCAGCTACCACCAGAGCAGAAGATAGCGGTATACTCCTGTCCACCCTGGCATGAGCAAGCGGAAGAGATATACACCCACTCGTTATCACAGTCGGCGCCATTAGCCTCAATCATAACGTAGACAACACGAGAGCCAGAGTTAGACTCGGCAGTGCACTTGCCATTGATGCAGATATAGATCTCCTCAATGACAGTGGTGGTAGGGTTGGGGCCAGGAATGGTCTTGGTGACCTCAGTGGTGATTGTGGTGGTGCCTGAGACAGTCGCGGTGATGGTAGCCAACTTAGTGACAGTGCTAGCAACAGCGTGAACGTAGACAGTGAGGAGGATGTTGCTCGGGATCGCACGGCGCATAATACGGCTGGAAGCAGCTTTACCACCGCAGAACTCAGAGCTATCGCCAGGGCACTTGGTGTCGCAAAGATCAATGGCAACACGGGTAACGCTTGAGGAGCTAACTTCCTCACCACAGTAGCAGTCACTAAGTTTTTGTTAGCGAGGGGTTTATCGACAGAAGTTGAGTGGGACTTACGTGTTGTAAACACCGAAGTAGGCCTTGCCGGAGCAGAGGGAGGCACAAACATTGAGGTCCATGGAATCGCTGGAACTAGCGAGCTCAAAGGTAGGAAAGCCAGCAGAAGAGCGGGCACAGCCGAAGAGAGTGAAGTCTCCAACCGCAAGGGGGTTGACCACGCTGCTGGCAGAGCTAGAGGAAGCAGAAGTCGAATGGGTGATGGAACCAGTAACAGAGCCAGTGGTAGAACCAGTAGTAAGACCAGTGACAGAATCGGTAGTAATAGACTTAATAGCAGAGCCAGTAATAGGCTCAGTAGTAAGACCAGTAGCGGACTCAGTAGTAAGACTGGCAGACTCAGTAGCAGAACCAGTAGCTGACTCGGTAACCGACTTGGTAGCAGACTCAGTAGTAAGACTAGCAGAGCCAGTAGCAGACTCGGTAGTAGAACCAGTGGCAGACTGAGTAGTAGGACTAGCAGAGCCAGTGGCAGACTCAGTAGCAGAACCAGTGGCAGATTCAGTAGCTGACTCGGTAGCAGAACCAGTGGCAGAACTAGTGGCGGACTCGGTAACAGACTCGGCAGCAGATTCGGTAGCCGACTCAGTAGCAGATTCAGTAGCAGACTCGGTAACCGATTCCGTAGCAGACTCAGTAACCGATTCAGTAGCAGATTCAGTAGCAGACTCGGTAACCGATTCCGTAGCAGACTCAGTAGCAGAACCAGTGGCAGATTCGGTTGCAGACTCGGTAGCCGACTCAGTAGCAGATTCGGTAGCAGACTCGGTAGCAGACTCGGTAGCAGACTCGGTAGCAGAC
This sequence comes from Fusarium brevicatenulatum, assembly GCA_013363135.1. Classification (NCBI taxonomy): domain Eukaryota; kingdom Fungi; phylum Ascomycota; class Sordariomycetes; order Hypocreales; family Nectriaceae; genus Fusarium; species Fusarium brevicatenulatum. The sequence goes on from JABEEJ010000555.1 coordinate 19,005, forward strand.
TCAGCAGATGTCTGATCTGCAGTCTGAGTTATGTCGACAGAACCAGTCGTAGCGATAGGAACCGCAGCAGTGACAAGGGCAAGGTCCTTAACAGCCAGATTTACGGGACTAGTACCGCAAGTCTGTGTAAACTTAATGTTCGGGTTACTTTCCGCGACAAACGGCTGACTAGCCTCGCTGTAAGTAGCAGGTGTCGACGCAACAGGTCCGGAGTAAACCACATTGCCGTCAACTGTGATGGTCAGAGTGCAGCCCTCGAAGGCGCGCTTGGCACGCAAGCGTTTGAAAGCGCTGACAGTGTATTCGAATGTGAGGGTTGTGGAGCTGCCACTGGGGGGAGAGGAGGCTTGAACGGCGACATCGAATGTCGCCTCACCGTTCGCGCCAGCTACCAAGTCAACGGCGACAACGTTACCATTGGAGTCTGTCTGGGGTGAAGCACCTTGTCCATAGGAAACACCTGAGTCAAGGGATACAGATTGAGAGCTAATAATGGATGCCGAGGTGGTGGTGACAGATGTAGAGGTGGTAGAGGTAGAGAAGCTTGTAGACTGAGGAGCAGGGGCAGAGCTCGAGGCCGGGGCACTAGAGCTAGTAGAGATATCAGAGCTGACGGGAACACCAGAGCTAGCAGGAGCCTCAGAGCTGGTAGAGACATCAGAGCTGGCAGGGGTACCAGAGCTGGTAGAGACATCAGAGCTGGCAGGGGTACCAGAGCTAGCAGGAGCACCAGAGCTGATAGAGACATCAGAACTGGCAGGGGTACCAGAGCTAGCAGGAGCACCAGAGCTGATAGAGACATCAGAACTGGTAGAGACATCAGAGCTGGCGGGAGCCTCAGAGCTGGTAAAGATATCAGAGCTGGCGGGGGTACTAGAGCTAGCAGGAGCACCAGAGCTGGTAGAGATATCAGAGCTGGTAGAGACACCGGAGATAGAAGCCGATGGACTGATACCACTAGAGCTAGCCGAAGATGCTAAGCTGGCAGAAGAGCTGATAGAGGCGCTAGAGCTGGTAGGAACAGAAGAGCTAGAAGCCGATGTACTAATGCCGCTAGAACTGGCAGAAGAGGAGCTAGTAGAGGCAGAGCTGGCAGAAGCAGATAAGGAGCCGGAAGAGGAGCTAGCTGAGGGTGTCAAGCTGGCGGAAGAGGAGCTGACAGAGCTAGAGCTTGGTAAGGCAGATGTAGAGCTAATAGAACTTAAGCTAGTAGACGCAGACGAGGAGCTGACAGAGCTGGAGCTAGCAGATGTAGATGCAGATGCTGATGAAGAACTGACAGAGCTGGAGCTGGGAGAGGCAGATGCAGATGCTGATGAAGAACTGACAGAGCTGGAGCTGGGAGAGGCGGATGAGGAGCTAATAGAGCTAGAGCTAAGAGAGCTGGAGCTAGCAGATGCAGATGCAGATGCAGATGCAGATGACGAGCTGACAGAGCTGGAGCTAGCAGAGCTGGAGCTAGCAGATGCAGATGTAGATGCTGATGATGAGCTGACAGAGCTTGAGCTGGGAGAGGCAGATGAGGAGCTAATAGAGCTAGAGCTAGCAGATGCAGATGCAGATGCTGATGCTGATGACGAGCTGACAGAGCTGGAGCTAGCAGAGCTGGAGCTAGCAGATGCTGAAGACGAAGAGGAGCTGACAGAGCTGGAGCTAGTAGATGCAGATGCTGAAGACGAAGAGGAGCTGATAGAGCTCGAGCTAGTAGATGCAGATGCTGAAGAGGAGCTGATGGAGCTAGAGCTAACAGAGCTAGAGCTAGCAGATTCAGATGAGGAGCTGATAGAGCTGGAGCTGGGAGAGGCAGATGATGAGCTGGCAGAGACTGATGAAGATGAGGTACTAGTTATAGTTGAAGAGTCACCTATAACTCCCAGGCCCAGGCCCAGGAGAATAAAGGGTGTTAAACGCATTATTATTTTAGTTCCAGGGTTGTAAAACGAATGTAAAGATAGACTGGGGTAGGAGGGTTAAACGAAGGATGAGAATAATCTACAGAGAGAGTATTACAAGCAGCGCATTTAAATAGATATATATATTAGAATTTTTATATAAGATTGTCTATGATCACGATTTTAATATTACCTCTCACTGTTCTAGCAACCTCCTGCCAAGCTTGGCGGATAAGGTTTTTTTCACATACTTAGCATAAAGAATGACAGCTACGTAAACATCCACGACGACGCAATGAGCTATTGCCATCGGGATTCCTATAACGGTGACTTGAATACGAGCAACCTGCCGTTGATCCGTGTCTCACTGTCTATAACGGTTTACGCTGTGGGTCTTCTCTTACTGGTCAAAAATGCTAGTGTCTTAATTTTGCCGAAATGCCTATCTCTAAGTAGCAAGAAGTGGAGGGGTTTGAATCAATCAATTGATAGCAACTAAGCGGCGATCTTTGAAAAAGGGAAAGTCTAAAGAGCTGCTAGAGACAACTCTATAGATGGACCATTTCTCTGGATAGTTATATGTAAATCTTGTATACCTAATCAAGACTGTCAAAGAGTTAAAAGAATTTTCTAAACTACCGGAAGCGCTAGTCTTTCTGTTGACTTCCGATATACCCGGCAGGTTCTGCTTCAATTGGAATCTGAACCCGCTGGGTACGAGCTGGCCCATCATAGCTCATCTGGCAGGAATGTGACTTGTGATATAGTACCAAGTCTGCTTTATTGCAACATACTTAGACTTTTTGTATTATGAGGAATTGACTTTTCACCGGTTCTGGGTACTTTCTACATGCCTGCAACTGATACGAGAGGTAAAGAGTAGCTAAGGGATTTGAGATTCGTGTCAGGCCAGGAGATAGGATCTTTTAATTCTGAAGAAGAGCTCATGCAGACTCTAAAGCTATCGTTCAAATTTCTTCAAGATCTCCGTGGTATAAGCTCACAGCCAGAAGCCTCAATTGGACCAAATTGCTGAAAGCTATCCAATGGAAAGGAAGCTGCCATTACTTTGAACGCTGCAACGTTTGGGTGCAAGTGGTCTCCGGAGTCGAACTCTTCCTTCAGTCGACTAGCATCTTTAGTAGATCGCAGGACGTAGTCAAAGTCTACCACGCCATCAAATATGCCAGACTTTCGGATCCATTCGTTAACGTCCTGGCGCGCTCTTTCACGTAATTCACAGGTTCCATAAGGCTCGTTACCACCCATTGGCCCAATAGTGGCTCCCAAGACGTACAAGCCGTGCGCATGGCAGCGTGAAACAATCTGGCGATATGCCTTCTTCAGAGCTTTTGTGACCTCTTGTAAAGAGACGATGTTAGACTCTGCTGTCCCGATGTCATTCACCCCATGAAAGACCAAGATGTAGCGTCGACCTGGCTGAGAGATAGCGTCACGATCTATACGACTCAAAAGGCTTGGTCCTTTGCCATCTTGTAGAACCCTTCCGCCCCCGACGGCCTGGTTGATGATGGCAATATTCTGTGCGAATGGATGTTGCTGCATGCGGTCGAATAGAAGGTCTGGCCAGCGGTTGTTTGCGTTATCTGTGCTACAGCGCCCGTCAGTTAGGCTGTCGCCCAGGAGAACCAGGGTTCCGTGATGAGCAGCATCGAGAAACATTTCGACTCCAGAAAGGAAGTACCAATGTGTCGATGACTGTAAATCAGGCCCAGAGAGTTCAGATGCCATCGACTGGTCGCCATGACAGAGCCAAGAGTCTGTGCGACTGCCCGGGTGGGAGGTAATCTGTTGAGAATGATGGCCTTTCTGGAGAAAGATGGTAATCGATAAGACCTGCCCCGCTTTGATTGGTAAATTGAAGCTGTCTGATACCACGTGGGAGCCTCCAGGCACTGAGATCTGTTGTTCGCCATCAAACAGGACCCACTGTGCTGTTTCCTTGAAGATCGAGGGAGAACCACCAGGAGTGAGCGGGTCGTGTGGCCGAGGAACAGCAATCACAGCTCTTGAGATGTGCAATGTCTCCAATCCAAACAGGTTGGACAGGCGAATCCGGATGCAGTCACCGCTAGCAGTCACTCTCAACGTCTGTCGGATGGTGGTATTCTGAAAAGCGATCCCACGCCGCGTCTAGTCAAGCAACAATGGTCAGAAAGCCCTTTGTTAGGAACCACGGAACTTGGCTGGCCTTACAAACGGATAAGGCGGCATATCTGCCTCCTCAGTAGGCTGAGGAGTTGGTGCCCATACTGTTACCCACTTGAAGGGAGACTTCATCTCGAGGGACTGAATGGTTTAGCTCTGTGTCAAGGGTCGTGCGTACAATCGTCGCTTAGTTGGGAGGGTTACGTCACCTATGAACGAGATTTTGAATGCAAGGAAAGAGGGTGAGGGCCACGCTGACGGTGTCACTTTAACTAAATGCAGCAAACCCCTCAAGTGAGGAACGTTAGTGCCGGTTAAATACATACAGAACCGTCCTACAAGTGGAGAAAACACCCGTCGGAGCTAAGAGTATACGAGGTATTACGACACCAACTGTCTCCCTTTTCATGGCAACATAATTGAACGGTAGATGTAATCAAATGTGTCCGGTATTGGATGATAAGATGGAATGATTCTGAAAGCTAAATTTACTAGGGGGACTTTCGTGTACCGTTTCGAGGAAACGTTTGACCGTTGCCAATTAAGGTTTACTAACCTGACTAAGTGTTTAATCCACTACGCCTTCTGGCAAAACTGAGATATAATCCAGTGACGCCATGTCCTTTCCATCTGGATAACCAATCACTGTCAGCTCGGCACCCTCCCTGGTATCGATACCACGGAAGTAAACTCTGGTAGCCGAGTGTCCGTCTAGATACTCTGAGAAATCATGGCCGAGCCGCGTATCGAGGTCACTAGTCCACTCTCCGACAATCTTTCCATCCAGGAGAAGCTCGTACCGTGCATGCCCACCAGTGTGATCAAAATAGTTGACAGCGATGTCATGCCTCCTCGAGGGGAATGTTAGTTTGATGGTTGCAACGGCCTTTTCCAACGATGATGCTACGATTGCACGGCCACGGGACGCCGCTTCGGGAGGCGTCACGTCAACAATGGTATAGCCACTCAACTGCATGCTTTCGGCCTCTATACGCCAGGGATAGTTCCCGACGCGGTTCTTGGCATCTGGGATGCCACACTTGGCCAAATAGAAGTTGTTCACTGAATCGCGCCAAACGAGTGAATGGCCTGCCTGATACGCAAGCTTGAAGGCGACGTGCTCAAAGCGAGCATCGTCAATGAGGCCTTTTAGAGAAGCCCACCTTGTTACAAACGTCTGTGCGTTTGCTGATCCTTCGTAGTGGGCATCGTATATGTGTTGTATTACAGTTTTACCAGACTTGAGCTTGTGCGTGTAAGGAACGTGATGAAACCATAAAAGAAGGTCATCCGGCGTTGTCTCGATCTTCTCAAACTGAGCAGCGACCTGAGGTGGATATTGAGCTGCATAGCCCGTGCCAGTGGCAGCGGTACGGTCCATGCCAAGGGCCTTGCTATCGGCGCGAGTCCATTGGCCCCAGCCGTTTCCGTCTTGTGAACCCGGGCTAGGGCCATAATGTGTGTAGAGGATGTCACACAGAGTTTGGATCCCGAGATTACCGCTGTAGGCTTCATACGTAGGCCAGGACTCCATTCCAATGTCGCGGATGGTGTCTATCACCTTCTGGTTCTCTGCGTTGAATGTCAGGCGAATCCAATCTAGCAAGATATCCTGCGCTGGAGCAGCCGCATCCCAGCACAATCGACCGTAGGCATAGAGGTTTGACATAGATAGATGGTGTCCCAGCCATGTTGGGTCATTCCCGATGTTGGTCACTGCAGCATAGCCGCCCTTGTTCAGACCGTGGACCTTGCCAGAGGCAATATCTCTTACAAGAGAAGGCTTGTCGTCAATTCGCATATCAAAGCCGAGAATGGTCTCCCATTCTGGAGCCATGTACACGTAGTGTGACTGTTGACCCAGATACTCTTGACACACCATGAACTCACAGATGACGGGCGTCTTCCGGAGATGGGCGAACAGAGTAGAGGGGGGCTCCCGAATCTGGAAGTCTATTGGACCAAACTTGATCTGGATGATCACGTTATCTTCGAACTCCCCATCAAGGTGAGCGAAGTATTCAACTGCGGCATTGGCTCGGTCATTCTTGAGATCAGATTCGTCCAGGTGATGGTTGTAGACAAAAGCACGATACATGACGATACCGTCACCGTGAGGTTTCAAGGCACGAGCAAACATATTGGCTCCTTGCGCAAGTGTTCGGCCATATGTCAGAGGACCCGGTTGACCTTCTGAGTTGGCCTTGATGGTGTATCCAAGCATATCTGGGACACGCTTGTACAATTTGGCCGTGATGTCCTCCCAGAACTTGATGACATCGGGATCGAGTGGATCTGATGTTGGCAAGCCAGCGAGGCCACGGGGAGTATCGAAAAATAATGAAACACCAATACGTACTCCGTAGGGACGCATTATGTCGGCGATTCGACCGAGCCCATCGAGGTTTTTTTCGTTCAGAAGATTGTGGCTCGAGTTAACGTTGTTCACAATGCAGCCATTAATGCGAATCGAGGCTAATAACCGAGCATATTGGCGGACGCGAGACAAATCCGTCAATACCTCGCCGTCGCGGAAGAAGATAGACTTTCCGCCGTAACCTCTTTCTATGCTGCCGTCGAGGTTGTCCCATTCGTTGACATATCTGATATTTGCTCCGGGATTGTATGCCTGCTGGACATTGGTGTTGGCCAATTTGCCCTGTGCAAGGAGAGACAAGTATTCGAATGCGCCATAAAGAGCTCCTCGCTCATTTTGGCCGACAATGTGAATGTCATTGCTTCCATGAACATTTGTGTCGAGCCAAAATCCGTCTTCATCAAGGGCAGGGACCGACTGAAGGAGAGGGTTGCCCTCATTCGCCTTCAGAGCTGACAAAGTGCCGACTATGATTGAACCTCTCGTGTCAGTGTGAAGCTGAGAGTCAACCTGTACACTTTGTCCGAGGATACGTTCGAGGCCACGTTGAAGCTCCTCTCCAGCGATAAAAACGGGACTTGTAGGGTTGGTGCTTAGGGCAATGATGCTGGAAAGTGGCTTATGAAGGCTCCGCAAGCTCTCGGATAGAGGGGCATAGCGCAGCCAAGCGTCGATTCCGCTCTCTGGGGAAAGCATTTTCATGGCTTTTGTGATGATGGTTACTAGATGTAGTCCTCTTTATTAAAAGCGTGATTCATAGAGGAAACTGAGGAATTCCAGCTCTTAAGAGTATAAGCAGCATCTGATTGATTCTGAGAAGCGATTCCAGCGGATAAATTTGGGCTACTTCGCTGTCACGCTTGGAGCACATGTAAACGCAAACCATGACAGGCACATGGAGAATATCGCTTGTCGGGCTGAGGAATCAGGGTCCAATGGCAACATACGCACCTCATTAGCTGAGCGGACGCGTGAAGCGGGCCTCACTCGGCATCTGGCAGCCGATTCTCACGCTAAAGCGGATAAAAGCCCACAATACGGGTGACGCTTCAATCCCCCACGCAGTCTCGTTCGGCATTTCGTAGCCGATTCATATGCTAGGCCCGGTTAAATACAATGGCTTGCATTACCCCAACCCCCGTACACATTCCAAAGATCACTATGATAGGTCGAGGCGAAGATTGTAGATCTTGGCTTTAGCCAAGATTACCCTGCAGTTCGGCATTCTCTCCATGAAATAGATCCCATGGCCGACAAACAGCCACCATTGAGTACTCGATTTCTGGAAGGAATAGCTGCGCGTTTATGGCTTGGATGGCAATGCATATTGAGCCTGAAGTATATGCTATGTTAAACACAGTTTCTGAGTTGACCATGGGGAGACAGTTGTCTACTAAATAAAAGAACACTCTTGATTTTATCACTCTGTATCAAGGGACTTTCATAGTTTGCTTATGGTAGAGATATAGGATATAGAGCAACATATATAGAATAGTCATTCATAAAGCGAGGAACTAATATAAAACTGAAGGAAACGATTCCTAGATTCGCAGCTTGACTACCCCTTCCTCCCTAAAGCTAATGAACAACAGTAGCTAGTAAGGTATTCCTCAAAGCCTCAACTCCTTGAGCAACCACGTGAATTCATTCCTTATGTTCAACACCCAGTTTCTCATCAATATCAATATTGTTATCGAATTCATAGCCCTTGAACTCGCGAGCAGTGAGATCTTTCGTGAATAGAATGTCGAGCTCCTCGTACGTGCGTCCCTTCAGCTCAGGAAGACGGAACCAAGCCCAAATGGCGCAGAGGATACAAAAGCCCGCAGCCAGAAAAGCGGACTTGCCCTTCCAGTTTGCAGCGGTGGGGTTAAGTATATGAGGGACAACGCATGTGGCGGCAATATTGATGACGTTATAGGCATTACGAGCCAGACCAATTGTCTTGGAGCGCAGGCGCGTAGATGAGACCTCGGCGACAATGATGTAGGCGATTGGACCAATGGTCATCTCGTAGGTAGAATACCACACGTAGTAGAAGGCTGCAGATACACCTCCTGTGGCACTGCTTTGGCTTGGGATAGCTACAAAGCCAATCACAAACATAGCAGCAGACATCGAGAGGCAGCCCCAAATGTAAATCGATCGCCGTCCATGTCGCGCGACGATGAAAACCGACAGAAGGACGGTAACAAAGTGAAGACCACCTTGGCCAACTGTCAACTTGTAAGCGTTCTTAGTCGACATGCCGGCTTGTTCGAAAAAGTAGGTGGCATAGGAGGAGACACCGAAGCCAACAAGAACTTGACTGGCCCAGGCAACACATGCGATTTCCGTGCGCCAGAGATTAGAGCCCCTGACGCAGTCGAGATACGAAGCTCCCTCTGTGATGCTGCGCTCCAACTCCGTGGTTTCCACCATGAGAGACAGCTGGTTCTGAAGCTCTTGGTCTGACATCGATGTAAGCCTCTTCAGGGATTTCTTGGCTTCTTCCAATTTTCCACTGCGGACCAGCCACCAAGGAGACTCGGGGCAGAAGAACATCAGAGGTGTGATGATAACAGGCCATACCCATTGGACGGCAAAGGGGATCCTCCAGGCCCAAATACTCTTGTTACCAACAAGTGAGTCCAGAACAGCGTAAGAAAGGAGCTGACCGATGCCCCAGCATAGGACAACGTAGGTTTCAAGGTACGCACGAAGGACAACCGGCGCGACTTCAGAGGCATACGCGGGTCCCATTGTGGTGAAGACTCCCCATCCCAGGCCACAAAGCAGTTGACCAACGAACAGCACCTCAACTGAGGGGGCAAAGAATGAGATGAAGATGGTACCAGTCAACCAGAACAGAGAAATCAGAAGGGTCTTCTTGTGTCCGATCCTCTCTGTCATCCACGTATTGAAGAAAATACCAACAATGCCTCCCAGGGAACTGGCCAAGCCCAGAGCCGTCTGCCACTTGGGCTCGAGCTGGTAGGTCCCTGGCTTGGCAGGATTGGGGATGCCGAAGCGCTTTTGGAAGTCGGGAAAAGCGAAAAGTGATCCGAGCAGGGCTGTGTCGTAACCATCCATGATGATCACAAGCGACACGACGCAGGACCAGAAACAGGCCTTGGGGTATTTCTGGATGGCCTCGCGGATGCTGAGGGAATGTTCTGCCTCGGTGGCAGCGCGAGCCTCAGCAGTGGTGTCGCCTGTCCAGCCATGATGACCATCTGGTGACGCCGTCTCGATGGCATCGGCGCGCTTTTCTGCCATACTGGTTCTGTCGTTTCAGTACTTTTGGTGAATTGATTTGCAGTATGTGTAAGACAGTGAAGTCGAGACTATAAAAGTCTGTGAAATTGATCGACAAGCAAAGACTATCTGCAACAATCCAGATAAATGAAGTAGGATCTTCATCTTCTTCATATACAAGGCTGCTCAAAGAGTCACCTGGCTCCACTCCAACGTGGTAGCAGAAGCAGCTACAGGGTTATTCTAGATATGGTGTACCATGGGGAAGTGGACTGCTCGCTGCTCGGAAAAGACGGCACGGCACCGTAGACTGACTCTGAGCATGCAGGGATTAAAACGGCCTGGTTTTTGAATGGCAGCAGCTTTAAATCGATTTAGCCTGTTAACCATATCGGAGTAAAAACAATACATGGTAGAGCCAACAAGGAGGCACTGACATGATGAGCGGTTATTTGATAGGAGAGTTGGTAGTTATCGGCGCAAGAGTAACTCATCTGAGCCAAGTCCGGGGGAAAGTGGAGATGTTTGCGGGGGTGGGGCCCGTCAAGGAACGGCAAACTCGGCACTGGAGAAGCACATACTGAAGACTAAAATGTCCCCCCACACTTGCAATTGATGAAGATTGACTTTGATTCTGGTCTGGGGGAGCTTGGCCATCGTGCGGGGTATTAGATAGACGAAAAGCGACCTCGAATTTAACCAGAACTCTGGTTAAACTCATCAAGAGTACAACCACTATGCTTGCGGTTTACTGATCACCTAACTACCAGGTGATACAGGGCTTTGACGGCTAATTACAACCATCGGTATAGCCTATGGAAGATTCTCTAAGTCGTATTGTAGTTAATGGGATGACGACGCTGTATCAGATGGTCCGGCGAGCATGCCGATGCCAGACGCCGTGGATTATCTTAACGTCCGTCCAGGGGTCGATCAGACAATGAATCTACGCGAAAGTCGACAAGGCTCAGAAGTCTGATTAGCTATAAATATTGTAGCGGAATCAGTATTCTTGCTGATTGGCAGAATAGCAACCCAGTTCATGGCAGGCTCCTCTCCGAAGGCAAGCAGAGCTGGTTCTTCCATATCTTTCCTCCCTACCATTTCAGCTCATCTTGGACAACCATGAGTCCGTTATCTCTTGGCCTTGCCGCCTTGAACCTCCTGGGCTACGTGGGTGTCACCTTTGTGGCTGCCTTCCCCACGGATTCAAACCCAGGCTCTGAAGTCTTGATTTCTGTCAATGGCCACGTCAAGTACCAAGAGCTTGACGGATTTGGTGCTTCACAAGCATTCCAACGGGCCGAAGACATTCTTGGAAAAGACGGTCTGTCCAAAGAAGGGACTCAGCATGTATTGGACTTGCTGTTCAGCAAGGACATTGGTGCAGGCTTCTCCATCCTGCGTAATGGCATTGGCTCAAGCAACAGTTCTGACAAGAACTTCATGAACTCGATTGAGCCATTCTCGCCAGGCTCACCCGGAGCAAAGCCACACTACGTCTGGGATGGCTACGATAGCGGACAACTCACTCTCGCTCAAGAAGCATTCAAGAGAGGATTGAAGTTCCTCTATGGTGACGCTTGGTCCGCTCCGGGCTACATGAAGACGAACCACGATGAAAATAACGGGGGGTATTTGTGTGGTGTTACAGGTGCTACCTGCGCTTCTGGCGACTGGAAGCAGGCTTACGCAGACTATTTGTTGCAATGGGTTGAGTTCTACCGCAAGTCGGGCGTCAAAGTCACCAACCTGGGATTCCTTAACGAGCCTCAGTTCGCCGCTCCTTACGCCGGCATGCTATCTAACGGCACACAAGCTGCCGACTTCATACGCGTACTGGGCAAGACAATCAAGAAACGAGGTATTCACGACCTTACAATCGCCTGCTGTGACGGTGAGGGCTGGGATCTCCAAGAAGATATGATGGCTGGTTTGGCTGCTGGACCTGATCCGGCGATCAACTACCTCAGTGTCGTTACTGGCCACGGCTACGTTTCACCACCGAACCATCCGCTTTCAACAACAAAGAAGACGTGGCTCACCGAGTGGGCTGATCTCACAGGCCGGTTCACGCCCTACACGTTCTACAACAATAGTGGTCAGGGCGAAGGTATGACCTGGGCTGGCCGCATCCAGACGGCTCTTGTAGATGCCAACGTCAGCGGGTTTCTCTATTGGATCGGAGCCGAGAACTCGACCACCAACAGTGCTCTGATCAACATGATCGGCGACAAGGTCATTCCGTCCAAGAGGTTCTGGGCCTTTGCATCCTTCAGTCGGTTTGCTCGACCTGGTGCTCGTCGCATTGAAGCCACGAGCTCCGTTCCTCTGGTCACAGTCAGTGCATTTCTGAATACCGACGGTACTGTCGCGACGCAGGTGCTGAACAATGACACGGTTGCTCACAGTGTCCAACTCGTTGTCTCTGGTACAGGCCGAAGTCCTCATAGCTTGAAGCCATTTCTGACGGATAATTCTAATGATTTGACTGCTCTGAAGCAGTTGAAGGCTACTGGAAAGGGTTCCTTTCAGACTACAATTCCTCCTCGATCTCTTGTTAGCTTTGTTACAGATTCTTAATTAAAATAATATTACTTGAGAAAGACGACTTTGAGGACTGCTTTGGTCAAGTTGACTATGTCTAGTATATTGCTATAAAGCTTCTAACAATCTTGTTGGGCTGCTTATTTCGGCTTAGTTGCGCAACGTCATCTTCAGTGTGCCGAAAGCCGAACCACGAAAATAGCTCACAAGAAGACCACTCTGGACTTTGAGGCGATAAGATCCTACCTGTTTTTTTCTTACTTGTTTCTCTCTTTCACTTGACGAAATATATGCTGCTTTACGCATACATGCTCTTTCACCATGTATACTAGAATAATAATGGCCTCCCGCATTCTCCTTGTTATTGCAGCCTTTCCGCTGGTCTTAGCGGCTTCTACTACTACCACAGAAACTACCAGTGCAACCACCTCCACCGACCCTTCTGTCATTGCTTCCGATATTTCTTCGCTACCAGACTGCGGCTTGAGGTGTATCTCGATAGCCGGAAAGAAAATTGGCTGCGCCAGTACTGCCTTAGACTGTATGTGCTCGCACAGCGACGCGTTTGCAGACCATTTCAATCAGTGTCTCGGAAACGAGTGCACTATTAAAATATTCAAAAGTGAGTAAGAAATATATTTGTGACGCGTCATCTGACAGGTATTTAAAACAGACCTTTGGGACGTGCGCCAGCAGATTTGCGATGCGGTGGAAAGTAGTTCTAATTCTGGTGATTTGGCATCAGCCTCAGCTGTGATAGCGTCGGATATGTCCCAAGAAACGAGGAGCGGTGCCGATCGTTTGACCTATATAGGTATATTCGGTGCTATCACCTGGGGAGCTCTGGTCATATAAACATTTGGATATCTAATGGAACACACAGATGGAGACAAGTCAAAGGCAGCATATTGACGTCACCATTCACTGGCCACGAGGCTACTGATATCTGAATACCCGTCAGCTCAACGGCTTTAGAAGAGACATGTCCCTTCACCTAGGATAGTTTCTGTTCTGTCTATCACCGTACTCCTTGATGCACCCCTACGTCAAAATCACCCTGACACCAAGACTCTTCATGGCTTCTCTCCATCCGAAATATTGACCAGGGTGCATTCTTCGGAGTCTCCAACATTCCTCCATGACAATAAGACCTTTCCATGTTATTCCAGGGGCCTGCGCTTCTTGCAGCACCCGATCAAGGATTTGGCGAAACCGGTGATGTTGCGACTCTCCCATGGCCATGCATCCGGTGATCGTATACGGCCAGGCTGCCCGCATGACCAGACGTGTAGGGAGAGCCTCAAGTTTCTCGAGGCAAATGTTAACAAAGGTCTGATCGATACTCCCTTGCTCGGACATAATTGGAGGAACTACAACTTGCAACAAGACTCTGGCACCATAAGCCCAGATGAGACTTATCTTTGCAGCGTCGAGGTCTAGACCTGATTGTACACTTTCCAGGCCCTCAATATCTTCTTCAAGAGACCGGCAGACAAACCCAAGCTGCTTTTCCAGTTCGCTGTGTTGTCGTTGTAATTCCGGTCCTGTAAACTCCTGGTGCTTTTCGCCTTGGTGCATCAGCTGTAATTGCTCGAGTCTTGTAATTCTGGTGACGATGGCAAAGACTTGGCTCTGACAACCCATAAAGTCCTGCGACCTGATCATATCAGAATCTAGAAGGAGCAGATAGTCGAAGGCGCAAGGGCAGTATGACATCGCACCAAAGGTAGACGTCGCCAGAACATCAATCCAAATAAAGTTAAAGATGGAAAGTTGCAGCGATCGTCTTCGCGCATCACCTTCTGGCAAGTTAGACAATACTTCTGCTATCGCTGATGTTGAATTGCGGTTCTCAAGTGGAACTGCCGTCTCAATATGGTTCAAGACCTTCCTTGCAGCCTGGTGATGGACTTCCCATTGGCCCTGGAGCATACTGAAGATCTCGAGCGTCTCCAAATGGGCGATGACATCGACAAGATGAATCCCAGCCCAAACGAAATCTTCCATTGGTAAAGGCTTCATGTGAGAAAAGCGCTCGACCTCTTCCCGAAGTATCGAAATGGACCGGCTCTGTAGCTTGCTCACTTTTGGCGACAGTCCAATTTCATTCACGGTGGCCCGTTGAGTCAACGAGTGCTCGAAGCAAGCGCTGACACTGAGAGCTGCGCTGAATAAGTCGTTTCGGCTGATAAGCCGATTCAGCATCCAGTTACGTTCAGTGTTGCTATCCAGCTTACAGAATGTATGCGTGATTGGATGTATAACGTCGAGGAACAACATGAGTAATCTCGTTTCGTCTCGTGAGGAATCCTCAGGTCCTGGCTGTAGACTTCGCATCCTGCTGTCCCACCATATAGTATCGGGTTGTCTCTGCCAAATATTGATCCCATTTGTCAGCTGAATAACAGATGGTGTTGATAATATGTTGCAATTGAATGCGCCCAATAAACTCCCGTAGTCTCTGGGGAAGTGGTGAGACGCTGGCTGGTGGCTGTTGCTCCCTGAGTCAGGCGGCAAAAGTCGAATCGTGGCAGAAGCAGTGTCTCTGGACTCCAGCTTTCTCGAGACCCTGTACCGCAGCTCCGCGACAGTCCGCAGAGCTCTCGCTTCATTGGACTCCAGGACATCTTTCCATGAGGCCTTGTTGCTAATCCAAGGCGGTGGCGGCACATTGAAACCGTAGCAAGCAAGGTCTCTTGACCGACAGGCACTACATACTGGGCGGTTTTCGTCGCACTTCTTCTTGCGGATTCTGCAGGTGAGACATCCGTTGCGACTGCGCGTCCCGTCTGAGACTGTTTGTTGCTGCTCACTGTGGGCCATGATGTCTCATTACTGATAAGAGACCACGAGAGAGGGGCCTTATGCCTAAGTGATAAAAAGATGTAGGTAACTTGGTATAAATTTAGGATAAGTTTAGGATACCTGTTGTTGAATTTATTTTATTACCGTAAACTTAGGCTGATGTTTCCTTGCTCCCTAAGGCGTAGTGTCATGCAGTAAGCATGCTGTGAATAACGGGTATTACAGCGCTGGGGCCCTGGTGACAAGATCCAATAAGAATTACACACTTGACATCGGACTAACTACCATGCCGAGATAAGCGTCGTGGTTGACGGTGATCAGTCATGCCATTGGATGCTCCAGATGTGATCGTCATCTGTTGGCTTAGCTCAATCGACTGCGCTTAAGCTAAACTCTTTAGGGTCTCATTCTGACAGCGCATGGAGACCTGCCAATGCTACTCTTGTCGCTACGCAGTCAACTCAGCTCATCAGTAGCAATATAAGTATCCAATTATTCCACCGGGCAATAGATTAAACACTTCTCATTCCAATTCATCTTCAGGGTGCAGCGTGCCACGCGTTCGTCAAAGATAGCGATATCATGTCATGCCCTCAGTGTTTTTCTGGCCATGTCAATCCAGGCGCTCCTACTGGTCGTTGGGATACCGTTCATGGCCTTCGCACCTATATTGCAATACCCCCGGCTGGCAAGAGCCCGAAAGCTATTATTGTTGTAATTCCCGACGCGTTCGGTGTTGACTTTGTTAACAACCAGATCCTTGCGGATCATTATGCTTCGGCAGCCGATTATCTGGTTTACCTACCTGATTTCATGAATGGTAGGCGTGGCGTGGGCTCGGTACTGCAAGAAAAACAGCTAATGAGGTTCGTCGCAGGTAGTGCTGCACCTGTCAGGACCATGATCAACATGGCACATCTTTGGGATGAGACTGGATCCTGGTTGTCCAAACCGTGAGCTTCATTCCCTTCTACCCTAAGGCTGAGGGTTTGCATCACTCGACTGACCCACAATTAGGTACTATCTCCTTGCTACCATGCTGGACTTTGTGCCATTTCTGATTCGAAACCGCTTCAGTGTTTGTTGGCCAAGGGTAACTGGGTTCCTAAAAGACCTGCAGCAGCATAAAGACGCAGCTCTTCCTGTCGGAATTGCAGGTTTCTGCTGGGGTGGACTACACACTGTGAGACTGACCCACAACACGGCGGAGACTAAAACCGCTAGTGGTCGCGCCCTAGCAGACGCGTTTTTCACTGCCCATCCAAGTAGTGTCGATGTCGCACGGGACATTGGCAATGTCGCGCGTCCTCTCTCTATTGCAATTGGCGATGATGATGCCGTGATGGGGATGAAGCACGTGCGACAAGCCGAATCAATCTTGGAGGGCAAGGATGTCGATACAAGCTTGGTTGTTTATCCTGGTGCAAAGCATGGGTTCGCAATTCGCGCAAGCAGGGCGGAGCCAGATTCTAAGGAGACGCGACAGGCAGAGGAAGCTGAAGAACAGGCCATTGCTTGGTTCAAGAGACAATTTGGTATAATAGAATAACTTATAGTTCACTAGAATCCAGCTTGCCCACGAAGATTCATATATCAGAGTCATTGATGCCCGAGCTCGAGCATGATATGTATATAGATGTCCAGAATGGAGATATAGTTTTACCAAAAACTCACACTCCGCTTATAATAAACCGGAAATCGAAAAGAAATAGTTATGTGTATAAGAGTTGTCCCCGAATAATATATAATTATAGCCTAAGTTGAACACCCAGGGCATTCGAAACATGAAGGATCGTCCCAGACAAGGTCGTAATTGTGTCTATCCAGAAAATCACCGGGCGTGAGCGCCGTGCTTGTAAACATGCACTGACCATTCCTGTAGCCAGAGCCCATGCAATCTTTCATCTTACGGCAGATAGCAGCACATTTTCCAGATGAACTCTGGTCAGGATAGCTACCAAGAGCGCCAAAAGTTCCAGGCAACATTCCCGAGTAATTGCAGAGAACGCCATCCGCACTTACGCGTGTGCAAGAGTCACCAGGCTTGTAGTTGCATGTCGGGCTCTTAGGAAGAGGTGCGTTGCTAAGGACGCAGGTCGGACACGTGTAGCAGGATCTATGGCTCCAAACACTGTTCTTGGGGTCCAGACCAAAGTCGTCGTAGTTCGGATCGGGTTCAGCAAAGTCGGAGTCCGTTATCTTAGTTGTTGTAAAGAGACAGTGGTTCTCCATGCTGAAGTAGCCAGAGGATTCACAGTTCTCCAGAGTGTCGCAGATGGCTGCGCACTGCTCTCCATTCTCCTGCACAGGATACAGTGAGCGAGGAACTGTCCAGGTCTCTCCCAGAAAGACACCTCCACCAATACAGACATAGGGGTTGTTCTCGACGCTTGATGGGTTAATCTCACACTCTTGGCCGCGGTTGTTGTGGCAGACACCTGTTGGCTGAGTAGCTTTAGTGGTTGTGGTGAAGCTGGTAGTTTCAGGAGCCACTGTAGTCGTAGGAATCGTCGATGTCGATGTGCCACCGGAACTGCAGCCGCATGTGAAGCATTCCATACCAAACCAATGAACCATTTGGCTGTCTCTTCCATCGCGTATTTCGTCTCGAGTAACCAACGTGTTGGAGAAGAAACACTTGCCAGAGAGTCTCTGGAATCCAGCTGACAAGCATCCAGGAAGAGTCTTGCAGATCTCGGCACACTCAGCATTGGTGCTGTACCAGTGTGTTTGTGGCGCACCAACTTCTTCACCAGGAAGGGTATAAATAGCACCACTATTCGTGAAAACGCCATTAAGATCGCAGCCAAAGTCATCGAGATGTGCGTAATAGTCGTTGATCATCTCACATGTTTGCTTACACTCAGAGCCGGTGGTATGAGAAGGCTCTGCTGTAGTGACGGATTGAGATGTCGAATCAACTTCCACTGATGTTGAGCTAGTTGTTTCGGCCACGCTGGTCTCTTCAGCAGCTAGCGACGTCGAAGATGCGCTGATGGCCGTAGTATCAGTGTTTCCTCCTGAAGTAGGTTCAGTCGAAGATGTTATAATCTCGCTGCTCTCCGATGTAGCACTGGATATTTCGGAATCAGAGTTAGTAGACTGTGTCTCAGTGGTAGCCGACGAAGCGGCCCCTGGAGAGGTCGGCGAGATGGATGTCGCAGCGCTCGTACTCTCCAAGGCGTTGATGCTGGTTGACCCGCTTTGACTTGTTGTGAGAGTAGGGGACTCTTGAGCCCTGATCGCCGTCGTAGTCTTGACACGATCGATTGGAGGGCTCCCACCCAAGTCAAGGTGAAAGTTGTCAATGGTATCTGGAGTTACTTGGTCCGAGATGAAGATGGAGTCGACCAGGATTGAAGAAGTACCGCCACCAGAGCATGTCAGTGAGATAGCAAAGGTGGGCAAATCAGAAAATGCCTCAACCTGCCTCAGTACCCTAGCCCACGATGGTCCTGAGCTGGAAGCAGGCTGAGAATAGAACTCCGCATTGCCAAATGCCGCGCTTGCAACACAGCCTTGGCTTCCAGCTGACCTGATGAGATAAAAGAACTGGATAGTGTACTTTTTTCTTGGGACCGATCGTACAGTTTGGAAGATGCTAGCAAAAGAGCCAAAGAAGCTTCGCTTGGTGACGTCTCCGTTAGCACTCAAAGCCGCGCAGCCATCATCGAGGCTACCATCAACACGATAGCATCCGCCTTGGTGGAACTCGGCATTACCCGAGGCGCCGAAGTTTGTGAGGCCACTTGGGCTGTTGGGATCGCGACTGGCGAAAGAGCCACCTGAAATGGCGTTGGTGATGATGATGTCTTCCTCCTGGGTCGTTGTTGATGATTGGGGAACAGTAAAGCTGGGAATTTCGGTGGTATCAGCAGATAGCGTGATGGTCAGGCTGTTGATGTTTGTTTGGCTGTCTGCCGAACTCTCGGAAACATCGATTGTCGCAACAGATGAGGTGGCAGGATGGCTGCTCACTGTGACTCGGCTGCTGGGCTTGCAAGGACCACAAGCAGCAAAGCCAGCCAGAGCCAAACTCCCGAGAACAATTTTGGACTGCATTATGAATAGCAACTATGGAGTAGTTCCCCAGAGCGAAAATTATATGGCGGGCTATTCTATCTATACATGGCCCCTGAAGTTGGAAAACCTCTCCGAGTCACTAGATCGTTTATGCAAGCTATTTAGCACTTGGCGGTCAATAGCCATTTCTTTGATCAGCATTTGGGATGGTGAGCTATCACTATTGCTAACTATTGACAGCCTCAGTGACTTCTACCCATGCAGGAACGGAGTCTAGACCGTAGAGCACTAGCCACATCAGTGAATGGTTCAAGCTCAAAGCCAATCAAGATTGGAGTTTCGCTCCGCTTGTGAACACTTTTCGCGTTAGTGGACATAGCTCAAAGTGGCGCCAGATAAACACTCAGTCTCCAACAAGCATTCTCAGCTGCGACTAATAAAATGGTACTCTTCTCGATGTTTCACATTCGACGTCCATAATTTTCCTCGCACCTAGCTTGCGCAACAAACAGCAGTCGTCCAGAGTCCTTGGTAGTGCTGCAGACGATCTGACCCGATGTTGATATATAGTAGCGTGAGACGACCAACTGTTCCAGTTTACGGCCATCACCGTCCATCTTGGTGAATTCGTTTTTGTGCTTATTAAAGATAAACTTGTGATAGATGAAGTCATTGATTCGGTAGCCAAAGAAGCAACCATATGGAGTCGTAGAACGGTTTCGCAGTTCTGGCCATATCTACGACGGCAACATGAAGCTGTTTTACGGAAAGTATTTAAGCTATTCATCAACGGGCATGATGTCTTCGAATATATCGAATGTAGATAAAGGGCTCGCTACTAATTCAATTTACTGGTATCGCTTCCTTTTGGCCATGAACGCCGGGTATAATGCTATATGCAGCCATCGCTCAATCATCTCATTGCTCGACATCAAAGATCTTGAGCATATCCTTCCGAAAAGCAGGCCAATACTTGTCCTTGATCCACGCACCCAAGCATTGCAATGACATGAGCAACTTGTACAAGTCAAATGCATTATACGTGCTTCCAAGCGGCAATCGATGGTACGTCGTCGACTTTCCGTCCTGCAGCGTCGATGCCACGAAAAACCAGTCGTGATCCTGCACAATAATCCCAGCCAAGAATTCAATCTCCTCAATGTTCCCTCGGAGGGACCGCCATTGCGCAGCATGCCAGGTACCTATTTGAAGAAGCGCCTTCTCCCAACTGACCTGACGCTTAGTCTCGATCGAAAGTGCGATAGGGTTCTTGCAGAGGTCGCCCCAGTCTGTATGGTTGATAGACAGGCCTGGCCGCGTTTTGATTGCATCGTCAATCTTCTGGCGTTCAAGGCTTTCCTTTGGAGTCTCGACGCAGATGCAAAAGTCAACGCATTTGGATGATGTGCCGAAAGGTTTGTACTCCGGTATTATGTGCGCAGTGGTGCAGTATCTGTAATCACCAACGGAAGCATCGTTTGCTTCTCGGAAAGCAAAGTCGAGAACGCATCGGTGGACTTCCATGTTCCAAGAAGCTTCACTGTGGCGACCAAATTCGCATTTGGTAGCGCTCTGCAGAACTTGGCGGATGAACGGAGGCGGAGGAATTCGCCAATTGCTTGCATGCTTATCGGGATCGTAAAATGCAAACTCGGGTATATTGCGCAAGCCCTGCAGCTGAGGCTTCAACGATCGAGGGATAAGCCCAAATCCGTAACCGATGGTAAGAAGCTGCTGATGTAAATCTTGGAGAGACGGCGGTAACTGATCCATAAAGTCATCGAATTTGAAGTCGTCGAACCCGGTCTTTTGCGTCGCAGCATAGCGCAGTTGTTTTGTGGGTGATGATGTGCCAGAAACTCCAGATGAAGCGTACGAAGTTGAAGATTCGCGGTCCAGACCCGGGGCTCCCTGCCTCAAGCCTCTTGATGATGCTCGGGGTGTATCCTCAACAGCGCCATCTTCGTCTGAGTAAATAAGACCTTGATCGTGGGTCGACCTTCTTCGCTTTCTTGGCATTGAATGAAGCCTTTGGGAATTTGCCTCGATTTCGAAGTGGCTGTCTTGAGACGATCCCGGAGGCGTTGGGATGCGATGCAATTGACTGTCGCGGTCTGATTTGGTGTTTATTATCTTACGTCGCTTGCGTTGATGTTCTGACTCTTCGGTCGGAGAGGATTCTTGTTCGATTGAATTGAGCCACGACCATACACGACTGTGAATGTGAGCGCGAGTGTTTGGGTCCCCAAGGCTGGTCATTTCTCAATTGCGCATGCTGATTGAAGTGATGATGCATTGTTGATAGTCAAAACAGTTCTGAGAAGACCTAACTCATTTGGTCATCATTGTGGGGTTGCGTTGTTGGAGGGGTAACGTCGCGAAATGGCGAAAGTGGTTTAGCGTCTTCTGCTGGACCTTATCTGAGATACTTCACCACGGCCGGAAGTTGGCGCATGCACCAAGTATCTGCGATAAGCCAATATGACACGCGCTTGCTGACATTCCCCATGGTCTGCGACTGATTATCCCAAAATTGATTATCGGGCTTAGGTGAGTTCGTCGGTTTTTATAAAGAATCATGCGCTGCCAGTTGAATCTCTTCTAGCAAGTAATGCCACTGTATGGAGATGTTTCATCCTGATTATATTATCAGGAGCTACATGGCAATTAGCCATCATGCACTAAACTGGAGACTGTAGGTTATGTTTCAGTTGAGAAGGGCCTGGCTGGATGCGATAAGATAACATAAGTAAGCCAATCTGTAGAGATTTAACACCATCATAATAGGTAAGAAAACTTGGATTGACTCGGAATGAGTTACCATCGAGAGTTGCTAGGATATATA
Source organism: Fusarium brevicatenulatum (assembly GCA_013363135.1). NCBI lineage: Eukaryota > Fungi > Ascomycota > Sordariomycetes > Hypocreales > Nectriaceae > Fusarium > Fusarium brevicatenulatum. Next base: position 40,900 of record JABEEJ010000555.1, read on the forward strand.
CACTCTGCACTCAGGCGTGTCAAAGTCAATCCAACTTCCTGATAACCTGCCAACACCAACCCTTCGGTAGGAACCGTTGCTGGGATCAGCAGAGGGAGCAATCAGTAGCGCATAATAACCCAGGTCCTGTATCGTGCATTCTTCATCCTTTGGCTTTTCGTGCCCAACGATAACGCATAGCTTACACACATCTGGTGGCGACATTCCTTCGTCATAGATGACCTTTTCCTGCGCCTCTGCTGATTCCAGATCTAGCATCTCCCTTGCTTGGGCAGTAAGATCAATTCTTCCGTCAAGTTCCCCTGTATGCAATGAGAATGAGGTACAGTCTGATTCCATACTCGTCCATGGCGATTGAATTCTTCCTTCTGCACTGTTGTATGTCCATCGAACATGGTCAAAAGGTATGTCAAAGTATGTGATTGGTCCTTCGTACGCTGTCCATGACCACGTCGGAACTCTGAACTTCTGATCTCGGGGAAAGTCAATCAATTTCAGGCCATGACTTCGTTGTGTATCCCTTGTCCATAAAAGGCTGCGCCCAAAGAATGCTCCGTTGAACACACCGTATCCTCCTTCGGTCTTGAAAGCACTCACTAGTCGTTGTTCTAGCCCGGCTATTGCTATGGGCCGGTCGTGGATCTTGGTGAAATCGAGGTTGGAGTATTGTCTGTACAGTGATTCATAAAAGCGGATTTTCGCTCCTCTGGTCGACCTCATAGCCAACTTGGGAAAGTTGGGGTCCCCAAGGAACGAAGCCTGGCTACTACAAGGCCAAGGTCAGCAACGAGGATTGTAGAGATTTTGGGTGCCACTTACTTGGTCAACCTTGCCAATGTCTCGCAGCGCACGCCATGGCCGCACTCCCAGTAGGTCTGGTTCTCCGTGAAATATATGGTCCTTGGTGCAAGAGCCCGCTCTTGCAGGACCCATCCGCGTTTGTTCAATGCCCCTTCAATCACATCATGCTGAAAGTTGTCGATGGCTTCACAGACATAAACTGGATCATGGGCAAGATATCCATCCAGTCTCACTACTTCACGTTCAGGCCTTTCCCACAAAAACCCACTTGATGTTCCGTTGGCGCGACTTGCGGTTATGACACAGTAGGCGGAGCTGAAGACGGTCTCCATCCTCTTGGCTTCCGTGTCGAAGTCACCGCCTGGTCCTTGCACTATACATAACGAATCGATCCAGAGGTAAGGGATACCAAGTGATCGAGTCACCTCGATTGCATGTCTGAATGTGTTGGGGAAATCATTTAGATCAATACCGGCATTAAGTCGACTGTCAAGGTTGTCTTTCGTGGTGCAGAAGTGGTCGTGCTGTTCGCCATTGCCCCAAGGATGTGACAGTGCGATGTATCTCAACTCCCCTCCTGTTAGGCACTCGGCGTCCACTGCGTTGCGAAGGAAGACCTTCGAACTTCCACCGTCAACCTGATTCATTTCAATGAGGCGAGTCGGCGCCTGGAAGCGTGATCTGTCTGCGGGGCGACATTGGGGATGATGCAAATCACAATCTTGAATCCATGTTCGGAGGAGATCGTGGAACAACGTAGTGCTAGGCTGAAAAAGCTTGGGCAGCCCAAAGTGAATATCATCAGAGTGTAGATGGTTCTTTTGTGTGTTTTCTGCTCTCTATTAGTGATTAAAATTCTGTTGTTTGTGCAAAAGCTTTACGCACCTGAGATTTTGGAAAGTGAGAGTAAGGGTATTTTCGATTTGTCCATGACAAGTAAGGAGTCAGATCTCCGGATATGCACAACCTCCAGGTCGTTACAAATAGATGGGGGAATGGAACGGTAAATAAGGCTGTGTAATGCACACTGTTGAACCTTGGATCTCATAGTCGCCAGAGTTTCCCTCAACACGGGTTCGTCGCTCTGATAGTCAAGGTTTCTGCACTCGTCACAAAGCTTTGATATTTCTTGTGACCTGGATATGCCGTCCATGATTGCTGTTCCATGGCGTTTCAGAACTCCAAGAGAGATAGATTTATCTTCCATCAGGTTCCACGTGTTATTGAACTGTCCAAGTCAGGATGTTAAAAGTATATGAGGGAGTGCTCCTGTGCTTACTGCCTGCATGTTGAAGGCACGATTAGTAAGTCATTTGAGGACTCGAATTAAACTTAAGTTGATTATAAAAACTTACAATCTTATTCAATCAGCTCGCTGGTCAGTTTCGAAACAGAAATATATCAGATCATGATTAAATATTGCTTACGTGCTGTAGGATCAGTCTGCATTAGCCATCTCATTTCTCTCGCCACAATAGTACAATTTATAAGTACTTCTTACTTACACTCTATGAGATACCACAATGGATAGTGAGCATCGTTCTGAGACAATATTGTAGCAGGGGCTGTAACTCACATACTGAAGTCAAGATTAGCTGTTAACGATCAATTGCTGGCGAACTAGTCTCTAAAGTCTAACTTACAGTCTATAATACAAGGTGGGATCAAAACCAGTTAGCCATCTAATGTCACCTCCGATTTGCCGCCAATGCACCTACATCCTATTTCATATCAGCCTTTGCCATAATCAATTAGACCAGAGCTCGTACCAGATTTGATGGTTTCGATGCTGAGCCTGAGCTGGTCGACAGGAAGCTCTGCCTACGAACCTTTTGCGGACGAGGAGCTGAGATTCCGTTGCGACTTTCACCCGAAGATAGGTATTTACCTCCCCTATGTTCATCGTCAAGGGCCCCTCTCTTCATCTTTTGTAAGATGCTGTCCAACTCATCCGCACTGGCGCGACATCGCTTGACATCGGCCTCGCTCATGCTTTCCTTTGGCAGATCAATAACAAGAAGCTTATCCCTGACCAACACGACGAGATCTTTGATCACGCTTGGTGTGGCACGATTGCATTCCGGATCGACTTCCAAGATGTGGTTGATCCATCTTCGTGCCGCGTCACTCACTTGAGCTTGCCTAGTGCTGAGATCGGCCGTAAAGTACAACGTTTCTCGATAGGCATCGATGTCCTTCCCCTCATTATAGAAGCTCTTAAGTCCCTCTTCATAACCGTATAAGAGCCAGATCGTGTACTCAAATATGATACAGCCCATGGACCATATGTCGTAGCGGCGTGAGCGAGGCACTCGAGAGTTCATGGTGGTGATAACTTCAGGTGCCTCGTAATGAGAAGTTGTATATTTTTGCTGGGTTGGATCCTGTCTCTGGGTTGTAGCAAATGCGTGTTGCTTGGCTAGACCGAGGTCAGCAATTTTGAGAGTTCCAAGCCATGAAGACTTGTCATCTAGAAATTGGAGGATATTATCGGGCTTGAGATCTCCGTGGCGCCAATGCTGCTCTTCACCATAGTCGCTGGAGTCATAATCATCGTCTGAGCTTACTCCCTCAAAGCGTATCTTTGGAACGGCTAAGCGATCACCTTGACCCTGTGAGAGAATTGTTTTGGATCTCGACATAGGGCTCTTCCTTCTGCGGTCTGCAGACATTGCCATTGCTGTTCTTGTCTTGGTGTTAGTGCCGTGTAATCTTGAGAGCGCACTTGCGATCCCAGTTAGTTCTTCCAGAACTCTCATGACCTTGCCACTGTCTAGCACAGATCTGTCGTGAGACTCTTTCTGCCATATATCTCGCAGAGTGCCCCCGTTCGCCCACTCGAGCACGATGAACCTTCTCTCCCCTTGTTTGAAGGCAGTTGCCTGACTGATGAGATGTTTGTGACGAAGCTCGGCAATCTGGAAGAGTGCATTTGCCTCATTCAGCCATGATACATGTACGTTGTAATTTGGCTCGCTGAGGCTTTTCAACTCTTTGAGAGCGACCCTGGTCTGATCTATGTTTGACTATCAAGGTGTGAGCGATGGCCTTTGTCATAACAAGATGCTCACCTTCAATGACCCGCGGCCAATTTGATGGCTAGGATGGATTACAGCCTCAACGACAGTACTGAAATGGCCATCCTTCTGGGTGGTACCTTTCTGTATAAACGGCAGGATGTGCTTAGGGTGGAATTCTTGGGAGGAGCATTCCATGTTGAGTATTGGGGCACAAAACTTCCATTGATCATTGTAAAAGTTCCAGACATCATGAGCATCCCAACCATGAAAAGCCTCCAAAGCCTTTTCGTGGCTGCAAACTCTCTGAAGCCCTTCAGTGTGAACGTCGCAGTACCTATCTTCTGAGGTAAGATCGCGGATTGGGAGGTACTTGTCTGTCATGCCATGATACCTAAAAGTGCCCATGATGTCCTGAAGGTTACTGTGATGCAATGATGCAATCAAGAAGAGCTTTTTTGCATCCTTGCAGATAAAGTCTATCAATTCTGGCTTGGCATTCGGTAGTAATAGCTTTGCCTTGTCGGGCGTCACAAGGTTTTTGATGTCGCTTTCTGGAAGAAAGCATGTTTCGTTAATTACGCTATTCTGGAGAGAATGGCGAATGGTGTTGCGCAATCGATTGAGTTTTGTCTTGTCGACCTCGGGTGAGGAGAACCCAGTGAGGAAGTTCCAAACAGTAGTCATAACTTCTAAGATCATAGGTTATGTAAAATGCAATTGTTTCGATCTTACCAGCGTACGTGTGGAATTGAGGTAATACTATACAGTTATGAATGTGCGAAGGGCTGCCCCGCGAGACAGGAAAAGATGCAGGCAATGAGTGATGGCATGACTACTCCTTTTGGCCGCAAGAATCGATCAGCCTCACTTTTCTTCATGGTTGCATCACCTACAGCCAATGCATATGCAAGTACTATAAGCTGTGATATGACTGACATGGACTCACATATGTGTGACTGCTGCCTGATGTGAACATTTATGCCCATGGCCCCAACCTGCTTCATACTAATGTACTGATAATAGAAAGCGTTCTCCGCAAGAGTTAAAAGGGATTGAGAGCCATTAGTTGAGCTTTTGGAGGTCTCAATCTGCAATTCTCACCATGTTTAAATTACTGAATTCAGGGACTTGCGACACGGCCTTTCGAAACACTCACATGGTCAATGGCACCCGCCATTGGAGGAGTGTTCTGTAGTGCTTATTGCATTATCACACCTTTTGGACGAATGGGGCTCGTCTTCTAGCTGGCTTACCCAGCCACATTTTGGCTGAGAAGCGAGATTACATCATTGAGCAATCACATTTGCTGAATAATGTTGGCTCGGCGTTAGGTTGGTTGTGCCTGAGATCTGCCTTGAAATACGTTTTGATGTGTACCATTTTGGTCCATGGTTCTAGTTATTGACTGTAGTTGTTTGCTTTCACCATTACTGGATCAACGGAAGCCCCTCAATCAAGACCAGGCCCCCGGGAACAAGAAAACAGCAAACACGAACGAACACGTCAAAATAAACTCAGTAAAAGTTATCCTAAGCTTATGCTATGTTACCTAAGTCTTTTTGTCATTAGGACCGATTTCCTGGGTTCTTTTCTGCTCCTCTAGTCAGGCTGTGAGAATGCTATGTTATGACCGAGATGGTGTTGTGCTGCTGACGGGCGACAAGGGTGTTCTCAGCCAAGTGGTGTCATGTTGGCGCATTCGCTTACATTGAGGCCTGCCACATGCTGTACCCGGTGGACAATACAGGCTACGACCCCGACGCTCCCACTAGCCCAATTCGTTCATTTTGGTTGCTTCCCCCCTCATCTTCGATAATGAACAGGTTACTCAATCTAGCTTGGATGATAAGCAGCTCAGAAGTCTGTCCGCCTTATGAGGCCGCCGAACCGCAGAGCCTCACAGTTCGCAAAGGAACCCACTCATGTCCTGCATCCTTAGAAGCGACTAAAAGAAGCACTTTTAACCCCTGCTGATCTTTCGATCGGGAAAGCTGGTGCTCTCGGCAAAAGGGAAAGCATCAATTGCGCTGCCAAGTCAAGCCGAATAAAGACATTCTAAGATCAGAATGTCTCTCTACAAGCAATTGAACAAATGCCTCATCCCTTGTCACGAAGACTCAGAGTTCCTCCCACTAAGCGAAATCAATGCTAGAGTAACCGAAGCCAACATCAAAGTGGAAATCCCCGTCAGGAAGCGATGCTTCTCAAATCGCAGTCTACCAAGAACGATATCAAGCCAGGCCAGAATCGTATTTTCCATCCTAGTTCTCATTCAAGAAACGACCGCCATTGTTGATCTTGTTTGTCGGGATAACATCAGGGACGAAGATCTTCCTCTTACTAGACAATCCTTCGATGGAGATGACGTAAATGTCCTTGTATCTCCCAAGACTGGCAAGACTTTCTCCTCATTTTCGTTATGGCCGAGGGAGGCGAGCGTGCGAGACTTTCTGAACTTTCAATGGCTAGTGCAAGCGCCTGTACTGGCCCTTTTCGGTCAGCATCTGCTACTGGATCCGAAATGCCCTCTTCCTTTAATAGACTGTGTTATGAAATGCAAAAGTGGCCCGAACAGTGTGCTGCATAAATGCAAGATCCACGGAGCTCACCAGACACTCTTCAAGGTCACAATATCTGTCGCCGATAAGACGTTCCAAGCGCTAACAAGATCTAGAACAACCCCGAGCCCTATGTTGCTGTCAAGGAGGTTGCCAACGATGAGGCTTTCGAGCAGGAAATGGCAAACTTGGAGCTTACACAATCCCTCAAGCATGAACACCTTATCAAATTAATCGCTACTTGTCAGAAGGGGCCCGTTTGCTACTTCATATTTCCTTGGGCCGACGGCGGAGATCTGAGAGACTTTTGGAAAGCCAATGACAGCAAAGAGCGCACCCAAGAACTCGTCTTGTGGTCTCTTCGCCAGATGCTCGGCATAGTCAGTGCAATCAACGCCCTGCATGGAAAAAATACCCGACACGGAGATATCAAGCCACAAAACATTCTTCATTTTCATAAAGCGCATGATGATGCTACCATGGACAGTAGAGGAAGACTGATCCTTGCAGATGTTGGAGTCTCCAAGATCCACCGAGAGATTACCAGCATGAGGCAAGACCCCACGAACTGCCAGCAGTCCACAGTCACATACGAAGCACCTGAAGCACAGCTAGATCAGCGCGAAGGCAAGGCAAAGGCAAGGAGTCGGCGGTATGATATGTGGTCTCTAGGCTGTATGTTCTTGGAATTCACTGTCTGGCTCGTCTTTGACTACAGCACCATCAGAAGCTTCAGAAAGTCGAGGCGTACCCGAGATGATCCTAAAGACGCATTTGGAAGCTTCTTCGTCCAGACTCCAGACAATGTGATACAGATCCACTCGGCAGTCATTGAAGCTATTGGTCACCTCCGGAATCAGCCACTTTGCGGCGATAATACTGCTTTGGCAGATCTCATCCTGCTTATTGAAGATGACCTATTGCAAGTTGACGCCGAGAAACGGATGGAAGCTCCGAAACTCTTGGAAAAGCTTGCAAGAATCACTCGTAAAGCTGAACAGAGCTCCGATTACTTATAGCCAATATGATGGCAAGGCTGGTTAGCATGCGCATTAAAACAGCGTTCGACAACAGATCACTTACATCTTCATCGCATTCAATTTTGTGGCGACTGTACCTCAGTCTCCTTGCAAAGGTCCTGTCGAGAACTTCCAGAGTCTGTCCCGCCTAAATCCCTCAGCCACAGTCGTCATACCATATTCATCACTATCACAGTTGTCGAACTTGAGGCCAATAGCATTATAAGTTGAGATCTTAGGCAATAAGAGAAGTGCCTGCCTTGATGTCGATTACCATTTCGCCATCAACAAAAGATTCAAGCCAACGTCAATCACAGGTCCACTCCATGAGATTGGCCAGATTCTTGTGCTTCCAAGATGATACGCGTGTAAGGCGTGTGAGGTGAGCCATCAGCTGTGGGGACTATCAACTCAAAATAACACTCTTATCAAAG
>JABEEJ010000556.1:0-40577 GCA_013363135.1 Fusarium brevicatenulatum
TACCTATAGGTAGGTATTTAAATTAGGTATTTTTAAGTACTTACCTTTATTTAATAGGTACCTATAGATACCTATAGGCTAGGTATTTTAAGGCCTATTTAAAGAATTATTAAAGAAGATTTAAAAAGGGTTGAACAAGTGCCTTAGTATATTTGTTATTTCCAAGCTCACTAGCGTGTTCTTTAAATCTATTCCATTTCAATAATTAGAACTTTTTAGAGTCACCTCAAATACGCTAAATTTATTGAGAATGACGTTCGACATTCACGGGGCCATCTCATCTGTCACTTTGGCTGGAAGTGTTATGTCATTCTTTGCAACTACCAGTGTGCTCGTTTCATTCGCTATTTATCGCCACCATATCCATACCTTTCGGCATATGCTTATTCTCGAGCTGATGCTTTTCGGTATGTAATATCCTCCTTGTTGTCTTTCTTGGCTAATAGCTGTTTAACAGAGTTTGCAAACAATTTAAACAACTCTACATCTGGGATCTGGCATCTCAAAAACGGCGAACTCAGTATTGGAAGACTTTGTACTGTCAATGGCTTCATAGGCCAGTTCTCAGCTCAGGGAGTTGATCTTTCAATACTGGCCGTCGCTGTCGTTACTCTTTTTACTGTAACGCGGCGTATCTATATGCCTGCGGTGTCTATGGCAAAGAGAGTATGCATTTGCCTTTCCATCTGTATCCTTCCTCTCGTCACAAGCATCATACCAACATGTATGGGTGAGATGCAACCCGTGGGTGGCAACTGGTGCTGGATAGCAACGAGTCGCCACGACCTACGGTATTCCATGGCACACGGCTGGCGTATCTTTGTCATATTCAGTACAGTCTCTATTTACATCTATATCTGGGTCTACCTAAGAAGAAGACTTGGTTCTAAAGTTGCTGAGACCCGTCAGCCACGAGGGGATGCCCCGGCAAGCTGTGAAGTTACCTGTCTTCCACTTAAGAACCCGAGGAGAAACGGGCACCACGAAGAATTTGAACTTGATCTCTTTGAGCTTGTGCAGCCGAACTCAGCAGCGACCAAGCCTGTAATGTTTCCCCATGAAAGCCAGCCGCCTCCTTCACCTCGGGGGAACAGATTCAAGGAGATAAACCTGGAATTTGGAGAAAGAACACAAGCCGGTCCCAATGAGGCCCAGGGAGCGTCTATTCGCCATCGATCGACAGCATCAAAATCTGGAGCAGATTTGCCCAGACTAGAAGTTACCGGCAACCTATTTGCTGAAGTCTATACGCCAAGGCAATCACAACACAGCCAAACCAGTGCCCTGCAAACCAACGCAAGTGAATTCCACATGCGTCCAAGCACCGACCAAGTTGAACTCGAGATCCGAAGAATGCTCTTACTTAATGCATACCCATTTATGTATGTTCTTCTCTGGGCACCAGGTCTGGTCAATCGACTTATGGAAGCTTCTGGAAACCCCAACTCTAAAACAATCAACGTTGCCCTCCAAGCTCCAACACAGTTTATCGGACTTGCAAATGCCTTGACTTATGGATTCAATCATTATCTTAGAGACAGGCTGAACGATCTATATTTCAGACCCGTGATTGCAAGGATAAAGGGTCGAATTGGACTTTACTAAGTTTTCAACGATGCAACTTCCAATGGCATTCAAGCTCTGTGGCAACACTGAGGACAATCACATACTGAAACGTGCTTGGGGTTTCTCATTTTCTCACTGTTAATACAAATAACTCAATCAGCATCCTTATTGGCGTGGCCACTGACGAAGTCACACATGACATAAATAAATACAGTCAAAATCACATTTAAGTTCACTGGAAGAGGGACTTATTTTCTCGTTTTATAACATTCTAATTACATGACGTTGAGAAGCTTGACCCATGCATTACTCATAGCCAGCACGGGCTACCATTTCTCTAGTCAATCATGATGGGGTATCGATGGTGCGCTTATGAACGCGAAAAGATGATGTGGTTTCCAGGGCGGCCTGAGGTATCGAGGTTGTGATCCCTTAGGCGGGAACAGTCATACCCTCGTTGGCCTTGTAGCCCTCAGCAGGAGCTGATGTGTGAGCCTCACGGTACTCGGCCTCCTTGTCCTGCTGGATGAGATCGCAGCAACCACAGCAGCATGCGGTGGCGAGGTCGACAAGGCAGCTGCCCTGGAGGTTGTACTTCTCACGAAGGTTGGCGCGCTGGAGAGCGAGAGGGATCCAGTGAAGACCGAAGCAGGTAGAACCCCAGAAGAGGAGGCACTATTAACAGAATATGTTAGTAACGGTGAAATAGCGGGGTATAATGAACATACAGAGGTGTTGATGGGCTCGTATCCTTGAAGGTTACCGTTCTTTCGGAGACGGTGATGAGTCTTGCCAAAGGTCACGCAGGGAACGCAGCAGGTGATAGCGCAAAGGTCGATGGGGCTAAAGCATCCGAAGAAGCTGTTCTGCCAAGGCTGGGAAGACTCAGGCGACTTGGAGTTGACATGCTCGCTAGGGCGGGCGAGGACGTCGTTGAAGCGGTCCTTCCACTCGTTCAGATCGTTATGGTCAATGGGACCATTGTTATGGGCGTTCTGAGCTGGGGTAGACATCTTGGTGGTAAGAAAGTAGAAATGAAAGAGTGACGAGAAATGTTTTGGGTATGTAGAAGATGGGAAACGGTGAAGGAGTGATGAACAAGAGCATGTGAAACAGAACGCGGATCCCTCCCATACTTATCACTTCCCATTCCATACCCCAGCTCCCCCACCATCACTTTTTTTCTCACGACGACCCGAAAGTGGCTGCAGTCCTGAAAAGTGCCTGATAATGTTAGCGTGCATCAAGGCGTTCTGATCACCATTCTGGCAGATTACAGCTTTGACACGGGGCGTGTGACGGCCAATCAGGACCAGCGGTGAAAACAATCATGCGGAGAGGTTGTTCAGCCCTGCGGTAAGCTGGAAACATTTGATTCGGCAGTTGGGCTAGTAGGGGCGCCACCAATTTGGCTCTGAAATTGGGCGTTGGGAGCTAATGCATGGTGCTGCAAGCCTTTGAGCTCAGGGCGCTGGTTGTTTTGTGACGGAGAGATAAGAAGCTCCTTTTCGTTACGGAGATGTAACCCATTCATTGCTTCTTTGAAGTTCTCGACATGAAGATGTTATCGTCATAGTGGTAGTCCTGGATGCCTGTTGATACATGCTCCCCTGAGGAACGAATGCCAGTTCATTCCAGACATCGGATCATGTTTCCTCGGCACTTAACCTTAACGCAAAGCCGATTGTAAAACGAAAAGAATTAAATGAAATTTGGCCCACTCACCTGACACGCACTACCTACAGAACGAGCGCGCTCTTATTCCGCTGCGGCTGAGAATCGGCAATTGCCTAATGCGGTCTGAACACTGTCGCTCAATTACTGCGAATGGCTTGGACTCAAAGGCAAGGCCAAGTGACTCATCGCTGTCAAGTTTTTGGCGGGAAAAGCTTTTCTTCTTTTGTGCCTGGTTCGCTTATTGATTCTGTTAATGGATAAGTCGGAGGCCGTTGATTTACGAGGTTTCGTGGAGACGGGATGCCTGACGAGGCGGAATCTCCACTGTGGGGAGGGATGCCTATGACCCTACCAATCTGGAAGCCGATAAGATTTGAAAGATAACGGGTTTAGGTTCTTATCGTACATGGTTCTATTTATATCGTCATACTCAAAGGATGGAAAGCTTCGCGATTGCAAACAGGATATGTACCTACTGCATAAGCATGTTCACATGGAAGAAGGAAGAAGGAATTAAATGTTAAAGGTCTAACTCTCATAGTCTATTCTCAAACCGAGTACTTATGCAGTAACATCTACATGAAAGCCCCTCCAGTCCTCTAAGGCATGTTGATACCTCCATCAACGGGAATAACCTGCCCGGTAATAAAGCTTGAGGCAGGGCTGGCGATAAAAGAGACAACATCGGCAATCTCCTTGGGCTCACCCTCCCTAGCAATAGACTGATGAGATCTCAGTATAGCACCAATGGGGTTACCCTCCATACTCATATCAGTGGCAACAGGCCCGGGCGAAACGACATTGATAGTAATTCCCTTGCTAGCAAGTTCACCCGCCATAGCAGTAGACATGAAATGCAAAGCAGCCTTGGACGAGCCGTACACCGTCAGTGGGGTGATACCCAGCTTGCCAGCGATGCTACCAATGTTGATAATACGTCCTCCGCTGGGCATGTGAGGAAGTGCTGCTTGAATGAGGAGGAAAGGTCCCCGAACGTTGGCGTGGAACATCTTATCCCAAGACTCAGTCTCGATGCCTGCAATATCGGGGTGCCCAAATGCGATGCCTGCGTTGTTGATGACGATATCTATGGTCTTGGTGTTGAGACCTTCTAGGGCTGCGCGAACGAGGTCGGTGCCGAAGGTCTCAGATGATGCATCTGCTTTGGCGGCGATGGCTTGGACGCCGAGTTCTTTGATCTGAGCAACGACCTTCTCGGCGGGCTCAACGCTGGTTGCATAGTGAACAACGATCTAGTAACAGTCAGTAAGTCGAGTTGAGATTCGAGGTAGAGCAGGTACTCACGTTGGCTCCATGCTTGGCGAGGGTCAAAGCCGTGGCGGCACCGATGCCGTTAAGCTTAGAGGAACCTGTGACGATGGCAGTCTTGCCGGTGAGGTACTTTTCAGAGCTCATGGTGAGTATTTGAGTTTTTGTAGAGTGATTGAAGTAGTAGACTATTGTAGAGATGATGAAGTTGTTCGATTGAATTGTGATGATGAGAAAGTCTCTTGTCCTGGCAATCGACTGCTTCTTATAATCGTGAACAAACTCCTATTCCGTCCAACACTGCAACGATATGATTCTTCCGTCAACTATCAAGCATTCAAATCCAATTCTGTAACCGAACTACACTAATTGGTGCAATTATACGTCATATCCATAGAAATCCAACACAAATTCACGATCTCAAAATCCTCCCGCACTAAAATCCGTAATCTATCCGACCACCTGCATCCCCCACCATTCCCAAAAGGGAGTTTGCTCAGCCTGCTAGGGCTGAAGACATTGGTCGACGGAGGAATTGAATAACGCGACCGAGTTGCCCGTCCACTCAGAGTCTGAAGACCCCTGCCCCCGAAGGGATCCATCAGCTATTACTAACGCACTCTCTACGATGCCGAGTGCCGAGTTACAAAGCGACGTGCGCTAGTGGCTTAGAAATTGCTACGAGCTGTGATAAGGGATTGGTGAGATTGAGATTGTGGGGCTTTGGATGACTGAGCTTTTTTACCTTGGGGGATTTGTTTTTATTGACGTGATGGTTTATTGCGTCAGTGGTGATATGGTGCTTGGAATGTGTGCTGGTGCATTTGTAAATGCGGCGTGGGTGGATTGGCTGAACAATGTTAACGTTACTGGTATCAGCGTGAGAGACATTGGATTATGATTCGAGGAAGCGACACTCTGCTGACATGCGTCTATCTATATAATAGAAATATCAACTGCTCCTTCCTGTGTTCTCAAACATTTCATACAACAGCTTGCCCCATCTCCTTTCAGACCAATACTATCGAGAACACTTCCAACCAAAGACTTAGCTCAACAAAATATCAAAATGCCTTCAGTAATTGTCTTTGGTGCCTCTGGCTTCGTAGGTGGTATGTCAACTACTCTCAAGCTTCTTCGCGATCCTTACTAACTTCATATGCTCAGCTCCTTACACAAAAGCCCTCAAGCAAGCCCATCCAGACTGGTCCATCACAGCCTACGTCCGCAGCCCCCAATCCGAGTCACAACTCAACGCAGACCGTGTCATAGTCGGTGACTTTTCCGACTTTGAAAAGGTCAAGGCCGCCAGTGCAGAGCATGACATCGCCGTCAACGCTGGAAACTCTTTTACCGCTGACCCAGTCGCTGCTATCATCGCTGGTCAAAAGTCCCGCAGCACGAAGGGCAAAGTGATTCACATCAGCGGTGGAGGAAATTTTATCGACTTTGGAACTTCGGGAAGCTTTAACCCTGAGAGTAAGGTTTGGAATGATGCTAATGAGGATGATATCAAGGCTATTCATAAGGAGATGTTTAATGGGCAGTCTGATACTTTGGTTCTCGAGGCTGGGAATGGCGATAATGGTATTGATACCTACATCGTTTGTCCCTCTGTTGTCTATGGTGGCGCGAGTATTTCGTCGCCTATGTTGGGCGTCGGATATAAGCTCATTACTGGAAACGCCAAGCCTCTCGGATATGTCCCCTACGTTGGTGAAGGAACGGCCGTCTTGAGCACAGTACGTATTTCCCTTCCATGTCCGTCACCTATACTGACTCCTGCAGTGTCACATTCTAGACCTCGTCGACTTCCTCGTCAAGATCTCTGATGTTGCAGCCCAAGGCCCTGCCGAGGGCTCTCCATACAGTCGTTTCTATATGCTGGAAACCAGCCGAGTTGCATGGAAGGATCTGGCTACTGAGCTTGCGAAGATGATGCATGAGCGAGGTATCTTCTCGAGCCCTGCGCCCAAGAGTGTTGACTTTGAACAGGCTGGTGAGGGAGAAGTCAAGTATCTTGTTGGCTCGAACATGCTCATGAAGGGCGACCGTGCTGCTGCGATGGGATTCAAGGCGAAGCATCCTAGTATTCTGACACAGATTCATGAGGATCTGAAGGAATTGGCTATCTAAGCTGCTTGAGCCAGATCGGCCATTCGCAGCTACACATTGTCGCATCGCGTTAGTCTTCTTTGTCTTTAATAGATCATTTTTGCATCACTAGACTGAACTCGGTATAATAATTCTTTGTGATATTGTCATTATGTCGTGATATATAAACCCAAACCAGAACGCCATTCTAGCCTTTATTCCGATGTCTATACCGAGCCCGCAGTATTCTAATCGCAATTTCAAGACTCCAAGTCTAAGCCTCTAACCAGAGTTCTTGGATAACTGTTTTCATAGTCTATCAAATGCGTTAGAACTCATGGTTCATGAACTGGGCAGAAAGGTGACTCATACCTGTTCGCTTTGCGCGTTATTGTATTGACTGAATTTTCTGTCGAATTTCCTTGATTGTGGCTTCAATTGTGTTCGGACGCATCCGCCTACTACAGTGGCACTGCCAACTGTTAAGAGAAGAGGGACGATCCTTGTGCTGTTAGAATGGGAAGACTCGGTGGGTTTTGTTGAGGCTTACTTTTGACCGGTAGGCATGACTCTGAGAACTGGTTGCATCTTGGTAATATGAAGAGATAAATGTCTTGGTAGCGAAAGTCGAAATTACAGTGGGATTCAGTGCAGTGCAGTTGGATGAGCAGTAATTAATGAGCTTGAGAGTGATGATGTCCAAATCGAGAATGATTGCTCGTTCATTATATACCATCATCTCACCCAAAAATGCCCCCCGTATCTCGCATTATCGATAACGGTCAATCGCGTGGTGAGAGCGGCGTTTCGAGGCCGTCTGGTGGTCCGATGATTCCTCGTCTGTAACCCCTGGTCGGGTGCTTCCGGGGCGTCAATCAAGCGGTGCAATCGGGCCATGAGGAGATCTGAGTTGGAATACAGTGGGCGAACATGAGATGCGCATGTAATAATGAAACAAGGGCTATTATTAAATATACGCAATTTAAGTTTTCCAGTCTCAAATTCTGCTATATTATACGCGTTTTTACGTGTTTCTTTTCAGCATCGGGAATTATCGGTCAGGCCATTATGTGCGTCAAGAGCCTCAAAGGTGAAACAGATTGCCTGGACAGCACACATTGTTACTGGCACGTAGATGATCACCTTTTCTAATCTTGTTCATCTGCGGTGAGGCTCAAAGAATGGCATGTAGATCATCCATTCCAGCGGAGTTCGCCATGGATTAAATTTTCAGGTACCACAAACCATCTGATGCTTGGCCTCGGCGGATCCCGATTCCGCCCTTTTCATCGCCAGGGGATGATAAAACCTGAACCGCGGTATCCGATCCCAGATCGCTCATCAGGCAATCTCTAGATTATTCACCGGCTTTTCTCAATGTTCACCTTGATAAGGCCCGATTCTATCTTGAAACTTCGATTGCTCATTTTTTTTAAATCGCTGACGAGGAATGTTTCAATTCCTTGATTCTCGGTTCAGCGTGTTTCTGGTTGCGGGAAATGGTCTGTGTATCTGGCCATTTTTCTCGGTATTCTCGGGTTGAAAATTGAAGGTTACAGCCACGGAAAATTCCACTCTTTTGGGAAATTCCATTATTTCTGGATAGCTTCATTTTTGGGACTCAGTCACAGAATAGAATAGAGAATTGATTGAATTGTTGTTGGGCTTGGCTGCTTGCTCCAGCCACGCTACCACGCAAGCGCGTGACGTCATGCCAAGTTCTCAACTCGACGATATCAACCCTTGACTAAACCCCTCTTATCATGAAGAATTTCTCTAATATCCATCCCATTTCGTGCAACTCTTCATATCAACGCATTGAAACATCATCATGGCGTGGAAAGACCATCTCAAGCGTCTCAAGAATGAGTTCGAGAATCTAGTCGGTGAACCGCAAGCTCAGAATCAACAACAACATCCCCCACCGCCTGGACCTCCTCCACCTCAGCAACCCATCGGCGGCCAGCAGCCAGGCCACGTCTACTGGCAGCCTCAGTTCCGGCCTGATGTCCCCGTCACGCAAGAGTGGGATGCAAAGATCGGAAACGGCCCGGATGGCTGGGGTAACCAGGAATTGCAGTACTACACCGCCGATCAACAAAATGCCTTCCAGTATGTCCAAGCCTAACTATATTGAGAAGCTACTTTTATCTAATTGAACAGCACTCCTGATGGAAAACTGGTACTGAGAGCTGTTGCGAATAATTCTTCTGGGGACCATGAGAAGCGGTATACTTCTGCTCGCTTGGTGAGTCGGCAGACCCTCTCGCGCGATCAGGGCGTCCTCACCGCCTGGATCACTTCACCCTGCGCGACGGGTATCTGGCCTGCATTCTGGCTTCTTCCCCAGGAGCCTTTTTCGTGGCCTACAGATGGTGAGGTGGACATTGCGGAGACGTGGAATGGAGATCTTGAGAATCATTCTTGTCTGCACTGGGGTCACCACCATGAACCTCACAAACATCGTGTTCTCGGCACTAAGATCCCCGACATGCAGCATCGCCCCGTCAGGTTTGACTTTGCATGGCTCCAGTCTGGTGGACAGCCCGGTCAAGGTAGAATGATCTGGTATATTGATGGTAGACCTGTTATGAAGGGAGATATCCCTGAGGGTACGAGGCCAATGAGGGAGATGACTATTCTTCTCAATGTTGCCATGGGAGGTAATGTTTGCGGCGGTAAGACCCCTGCAGATGGATACTACGATATGGTCGTGCATAGTCTGTATATGGGAAGCGAGCCGGAGTATGGTGGCTGGCATCGATTCGAGAATGATTGGGCTGCGTCGCCGATGGGAAATACCTACTGAGTCTGAAAAATAAGACGAAGGATTGCAACGTTCGATCTTGCCTACAGTTTTACAGAAAGCTAGCCTCCTTTGAATATACCCAAGGTCAATCAGCAGATGTCAGATGTTGATATACTCAGATTATGCCAGATTCGATTAGAACATAACTCAGATGGAGATGTCGGATGATCATAGTGATAGAGATCGTCGGGATTCGGGAAGTTCTAAAAATACTTGCCGATAGGCGATAAGCTTCGATAAGCCGATAGGCTTCGATAACGCTCAGATAAGATAGAGCGCCTCGTATCAACAGAGCGACAGGTCCGACAAAACAGCATTGCAATACGACTATCTAAATCTGTCTTTAATTCGTGTTTCTTATAGCTAGATCGGTGTTACTAATTGAAGTTTAAATTGTTTTAACTATAGATTTTGACTTCCTAAGTTTATTACTTTATTAAAATATCATCCTCTCAAAAACAAATTAAGATTTACCAGGTTTTGGAGCAAAAGCTCTATAGAAAGACAAGCGGGAGCTTCCCAACGGCCGCCACAAACAACTTCAGGTTGTCGTTTAGAACTCTATTAATGAGCAAAGTCACTATTGACTTCTAGCAGATGCTCACCGAATTTCGTTATGTGTTTATGCTACCATTTTGTTTACAGTAAAGCATTGCGAGCGATTACCCTATACTCGAGCTAACGGAGTCGATGAGTAATAGAAATTACCCCGCACGATAGGTGGTATCAGAACCCCAGACTGGTTTGGGGTCAACCCAGACTCCAAGGAGAACTTGATCCACTTCACGATTTGGAGCTCAAGAACAAGATTGAAGATGATGAATGTTATAGAAGAGATATGTCTGTGTCGTCTTAACTCGAATTACAATAGCGTAGTACAGCAATAGTGACACGCCGTTCTTGAGCTCCGACTTCGCATCGCGTGATCACTATCTCAACCATCGGTCAACCTCCCGATTCACCTCCATCACGCATTCTACACCATAATCCCATTTGGAAACCACAGCCGACACTCCAAACCCTCAGACCAACCATCAGATAAGACCCTCGCCACCAACCGCGTTCCAGATTTCGGCGCCCAGACCAGTCGGGGAAATAAGTCAACACCTATCTAGCCTATCTCCGCGAACCAAGACCTCAAATCTGCGGAGAGATTAGATTGGAGAAACGCGTTTAAACTGCTTTGGGAAGGAACATGCGACAGGCTAAACCGTAGCCTCGGGTCCGGGGGCTTATGACTTAAGATCTCGCCTTTCTCCTGCTGGGTAGGTATTCATCTCCCATCTTCTTTTCCTGCTCTGAGATTGCTGGAGGATAATTGTCAATATGAGTGGAAGTACTTCAAAGGCGGACTTTACCGCCAAGAGAGATGACGATATCCACGATGCGGCCAAATCAATCACCAACAATGAAGTACCCATCAACGCCTCCGGCCACGTCCAAGAACTCCCCCAGAACTTCAACCTCCTCTCCCTAGCAGGCGTAGGCCTCGTCGTCGGAAACGTCTGGCCCGCAATCGGCGGCTCCATCCTCGTCGCCATCTTCAACGGCGGTCCACCGGGCGTCCTCTACGAATTCATCGTGGTGTCCATGTTCTACTGGACAGTCGCTGCGAGCGTTGCAGAGCTAGCCAGTGCGATTCCTTCATCAGCCGGTGTGTACCACTGGGCTTCTGTCACGCCTGGGCCGAAGTGGGGGAGGGTTATCGGGTTCTTTGCGGGATGGTGGAATTATCTTGCTTGGTGTCTTGGATGTGCTAGCATGTCGAGCATTCTTGCGAATACGCTTGTTCAGATGTATGCTTTGAACCATCCGGGGTTCGTGGCTGAGTCGTGGCATGTATTTATCACGTATATTATCACGACGTGGTTATCGTGTGCGGCTGTTTGTCTTTGGAACAGTGCTATGCCGGGGTTGAACAAGTTTGGAGTCTTCATCATCTTGGCGGGTTTTATCATCACGGTCATTACTGTTACTGTCATGCCTGGAAGAGGAGGTCGTCCGCCACACGCGAGCTCCGCATTTGTCTGGAAGGATTGGACTGCAGATATTGGATATCCGGATGGTTTTGTCTTTGTTGCTGGTATGCTCAACGGAGCGTACAGTGTTGGATCGGTTCATGCGACAACTCAACTGGCAGAGGAGATCCCTAACCCAAGTCGAAATGTCCCCATCGCCATCTTATTCCAGGTCGCCACTGGTTTCATCACCGGTCTTTGCTACCTCATCGCCATCATGTACGCCATCAACGACTACGACGCTCTCTTCGAATCGGCATATCCCATCGCCGAGATCTATCGCCAAGCTACCGGCTCCGCAGCTGGTGCTACCGGGCTGCTATCGCTGGTCATGATCTGCATTGCCTTGACTGTCGTCGGACTGTACATCACCTGCGGTCGAACCCTCTGGGCTCTCGCTCGTGATGGCGCCACTCCTTTCCCTGGAGTGCTAGGCCACGTCCAGGAGTCTCTCGACATGCCTCTCTGGTCTACCATCGTCACAGCTGTTCTTGTTTCAGTCCTTGGCGCAATCTATGTCGGCAGCACAACAGCCTTTAATGCATTCGTCGGAACCTTTATTCTTCTCTGCAGCTGTTCATTCTTGGCATGCATCCTGCCCAATCTCCTCAGTGGACGAAAGAACATCGCTTATGGACCCTTTAGGATGCATGGCATATGGGGATTTATTGTCAACGGCATTGCATGTGCTTATCTCCTTATCTGGAGTGTTATCTACTGCTTCCCTTATGCTCTGCCTACAAGTGCCGCGAGCATGAACTATACTTGCGTTATTTGGGGCGGCTTGACTTTCTTGGTTAGTCTTTGGTGGTTTGGAAGCGCAAGGAAAGGATATCAGGGCCCTACGACGACTGGAAGTGTTGTCCCAGGGATGGTTATCGATGCAGCCTGATCTGTTGTTGATATGCAGTAGCTGAGCCTAATCGTACGTTTGCATTTTGTCTCACTTGTACGTAGTCCAATGAACAAGCCGTTGGTTTTGAAACTAATTGTCTTTCACCTCTCACTGCCTACACTATCCTGGAGCCTTAAATAACTGTGTGGCCTCTTTTGGGTCGCGTGACCAAGCTGTTATGCTCGTTGTCCAGCCTACTTTATGCAGATCTCGCGCAAGACGTGAAGAGCCTATCGAACTTACTATGCTGCATTTAAATAGCCCATCTGAGTCATCTAGTCAATAGGACGAAAAGCCGCCAGGTTACAAGCTGGGTGGCCTCAAGAGGCAAAGCCACGGTTGTACGTACACCTATCAAGCCATTCGCAGATGACTGCAAAAGATCCTGTAGGCAGCCATATAATATGCGACGCATGAAAATGATAGACATTGAGGATCGAGGCCTTTGCTTCCGCGGCGCTTAGCAAAGCGGGCGACTAGGATATTCAGCTTGTGACTTGCCCTGATCTTCTCATGGATTGCATGCCCTAACATTTGCTTACTAGCCACCGTTTTAATTGATACAATGTGTTTTAAACTCGTGCGACTTTAGGTTTCGAGATTTGAGGGCTTTCCTTGTGCTTAAGCATGGATAATCAAGTATTCGGGGTTCCACTACGCGACTTTACAAGGTACAGGCCTCATTGGGGTGATACATGATGCCACGAGCAAATGCCTGACGACGTCAATTGCGGCGCGGTACATGTAACGGAAACAGAAAGAATCGCTTGATCTGAAGGGAGAATTGAGATTGTGTGAGATTTATTTCGCGCATTGGATCTATAGAACTGCCGAGTAA
Organism: Fusarium brevicatenulatum; assembly: GCA_013363135.1. NCBI lineage: Eukaryota > Fungi > Ascomycota > Sordariomycetes > Hypocreales > Nectriaceae > Fusarium > Fusarium brevicatenulatum. The sequence goes on from JABEEJ010000556.1 coordinate 13,167, forward strand.
AACAGACGTTCGTACGCAAATGCGTGTATCACGAAAACTCCACGACGCGCTTTGAGCTAAATTAGTTAACGATCTGACCCTAGATGCCGGTGGTTGGGCATGCAGTCAGTCAAATCTGATACGACGTCTTTGCGGGGTTTGTCACAGACAGAAACACCGAGATTGATAGGAAAACTTGGCGAAAGATCAGCGCACAAAGGTCCGCGAATAGCCTCAATTTGCCTTGCCTCGCCCATCTATGAGGCCTTTTTACGACTATGTACGCGCCAGCCACAGTGAGTAATACTGCAAAATGAGTCAGAAAGCCTCAATCACTAGTATCAGCTCTAACAGACGCCTTTAAACTTATTTTTACATTTCTCGATAGCTTCAAATCGCATCGTATCCAAACAATCGCTCTGCCTCAATTCACCAGCCGCCTTCGAGAAAAATGACAAAAATCCGTCAGCGAATCGGAAACCCCCACATAAACGTTGCAGCCCGACCGTAAATCACGCCTAAAAAGCGACAAAGACAAACAAAAACCTGGCCTCAAAAGCGCTACAGGGATGTACCCTTGTCGATTTTGTTGCCCAAGACGCTGATCTTTGACTGGATGCCCTGACTTTAACGATTGGGCACGCTGAAATGTTTTGAGCTGTGGAATTTCGGCGGAGGGCAGCACAGAAGGAATTTGCCCTGTGCACAGCAAACAAATCGTGTACACGTAACTGTACGCTATGGAGTCTTGCATCTCTTGACTCCCCTTTCTTGCAGAGCCGGAGTACGTAGACTGTAGGACAGAAACGACGCTTTGATCTGTGCTCCCCCCTGGCACTTGCAGAGGCTAAATCCACTGCCCGTCAGTACCGGGGATCTTCCCCTTCAACCACGCCTGTCCACATGGCCAAGTTGCCACTGTATGTTGGATACTCTATCACCCCGCTGACTCTGGGGTGAGACCAATCGAGGCCCTTGAGAATGTCGGGTCACTTGTCAAGACGACAGGGGCCTCGTTCGCCCTTCCCGCCCTCCCGTCCACAGCAGTTGAAGCTAGTGATGCCTCACGCGTCATGGCACAGCCAGAGTTCTCTCGTTGGACCAGCTGTTGCTGTTGGACGGGCCAGCGACTCGCTGGCACCTTTGGGGGGGGACGTGCCGTGCCCAATGGGGTTGGGCAGTGGATCTCGAACCACCCTGAGGCGGGTTCTACAGACAAGGTTATCCTTCTTGAATTGGGCTCCTCGGGCTCTCTGACCCGGACGGCACTAGGATCCCTGCCCTGGCCCGTCCTGTCACCCGCAAGATCAGGGCGATTTGAACAAAACTGGATGGCCAGACACTTCCTTCTTTTTGAGGTGCTCTTTTTCTCTCCTCTTTTTTCCCAAGTAGAGATTGCACAGCATCTAATACAGCGAGGTTCATTCTTGTTTGTTTTGTACCCGTCTTCTTGACCATTTATCTAGTGTACCTGACCCCTCCAACTCACCGCCGCCCGCCGATCATATCACCCACTTCGAACCGTTACTTTTCCCCCGGGACCCACGAAAGTACACACGAAACAAGCTCGCAACAACCATAATATTCTTTTTTATTTTATTTCATTATCACAGCATAGCAGTCCTACAAGATGAGAAAGTCACAGACCAAGACGAAACAAGCCCCGCCAGCGCGTCGGCCTTTCGATCCATTGTCACAATATGAACAACAACGACAGCAAGAGACTGCCATGGCCCTCACGATCCGGGGCAACCCACCCAGAAACAAGTCCGATTCATGGGATGAGAGTACAAGGAACTCAGGATCCAGCTCTGCCATGACGAGAAACAGATCTATCTCACGACCACCAACACGTCGACCAGACTCTGATGGACTCTCAACAGTGTCTGAAGCCACTACTGCCTCTGACGCCTCGACTGTATCCACCAACACTGTCTCATCTACATCATCGTCACCACCTCCACGACGACAGGACTCAGGCAGAGGCTTCATGTTCCAACCGCCTCAACTTCGCTTCCGAAGCACCCAAGACACACGATCACCAGAGCCCTCACCCAGAATGTCATACATGTCGGATGACAACTACGACTCAGCTTCAGAGGTTGGCTGGGGCACCTCATCCAATGTCTCTGTCTCGACAAGAGCTACTACTGTCATGAGCGACAGTGAAGATGACTGTGCCAAGACCCCAACACGGTCTCGCTCCATCGTGCGTAATACAAGCATGAGCACATCTCAACAATCTCGACCTACAGAGAAGAGAGTTGAGTTTGAGACAGATCGTCAGCTTGAGCGTCGGACAGAGCGGGAGTTTGAGAGAACATCTGGCCGACAGGTTGAGCGTCAACAAGAGCGGACTAAGGAAAGATCACGAAGTCGTGGTCGGACCTTTCACATCCACATCGAGCCCAAGTCACAGGAGCCTGCGAGCAACACCAACAATCAGCAGCAACAGATACAACAGCAGCCGCAGCAACAACAACAGCAGCAACCACAGCAACTGCAATTGCAACAGCCTCAACAGCAACAGCAACAGCAGCACCAACAGACTGCCGTCAACCCACAGAATGCTATGGTTTCATCGTCGGTCACCCAGACCACTACATCACAGACCTACACGCACCAACCCATGATGGCCCAACAGCCTATCGTCAGCCATCAGCCTGCTGTTGCTCCTCAGCCCATGATTGCCCAGCCCGTCATGCAACAGCCCTTGATGTTTCCCGCTCAGCCTATCAGCCCTCCTGTCATGCAGCCCGTCATGCAGCAACCCTTCCAACAGCCCATGGTCCAGCAACAACCCGTTGTTCAACAGCAACAGCCTCAGCCTGCTCCACCGGTGCAACGCATCCCGGAAGAGCGTCAGCTTCCTGAGCCTACGCGTCCTCCTTCTCGACAGCGAGCTCGCTCACGTGTTGACGTCGAGCGGACTATGAACAACGAGCTCGAGAACCTTCGAGGCGAGCTCAAGTCTCTCAAGGCCAAGCAGAAAGAGACTCTCAAGGATCTTGATGACGCTAGGTACAGACTCTCGCACATGCAGTCCGACAAGGATGAGCTTCGAGAGGAGAGAAACAAGGCTCAGGCTACCAGGGACAGACTCGTTAATGAGTTTGAGGAGCAGGCCCGTCTTCTTGAGAGAACAAGGACTCGCCTTGATGAGCAGCGCCGCACCTTGGAGAGGTTCGAAAAGGACCGCGATATGTCAATTGACAAGGTCAAGAAGGATCGTGACCAAGTTCTTGACCGCTTCAAGCGTGAGCGTGACCAAGCCATGGAGGTCGTCGACAAGTTCAAGAGAGAACGCGACCAAGCTGTCGAGCAAGCTCAGCGAGATCTCGACTTGACCATCTCAAAGTCCAAGAAGGATCGCGACCAAGAGTTGCAGAGACTTCAGCGCGAGCGAGATGAAGTCATCCAGCGCATCCAGCGAGAACGCGATTCTGTTGTCGACAGACTCCAGAAGGACCGTGAAGTCGCTGCTGAGAAGGCCAAGAAGGATCTCGATGTCTCCATTGCCAAGTCCAAAAAGGAGCGTGATTCTGCTATCGCTAAGCTCCAGAAGGAACGCGACCATGCTCTTGAGCAGGTCAAGCGGGAGAGAGACCAGGCTATCAATCAGGCTAAGAAGGAGCGTGATATGATCGTCTCGAAGCTCACCAAGGAGCGGGATGAGCTCCTGCAGACTGAGCAGAACTTCAGCAACAGAGTCAAGGAGCTTGAGGACCATCTCGCCAAGCACCGAGAGCTCAAGGCTGCTCTTGAGAGAAACTATGAGGATCTCAAGAAGACCAGTCAAGAGTCTACTCAGTCTTACAGCAAGTTTGAAGCCAAGGCTATCAACTTGGAGCGAGAGCTCGAGGACATCAAGGCTATCCGCAAGTCTCAAGAAACAGCCTACCAAGCTCGCATTGCAACCATGGAGATCTCTCAAGAGTCAATGCAGTTTCGCGTTAGCAACATGGAAGAAGATCTTCTCGACAAGGCCAAGGAGCTGGGCGAGCTCACCGTGGAGCGTGACCGCTACAAGACAGACAGCGAGAACTCCAAGTCTCAAGTCGAGTCTCTGAACAAGGACAAGTCAGGCCTTGAGGAGGACAAGAGGAACATGCTTAAGCAAATCACTGATCTCACAAGCGACAAGTCAAGACTCCAGGAACAGCTAACGGGACTCGAAACCGACAAGAAGGCACTCGAAGCGCAGGTGACGACACTCCAGGCTACGATCGACGACTTGAGGAAGGAGAAGGACACCTGGACCAAGGACACTGAGAGTAAGGACGCCCGAATTGCTGGTCTTGATACCGAGAACGGAGAGCTTAAATCGCAGATCGAATCAATCACTAAGGAGAAGGAGGCGGTGGCGAAGGAGGTGGAGGAGGTTGAGACGAAGAGGAAGAAGTTGAAGAAGAAGTATGAGCAGCTACACGGGGAGAATAAGACGATGAAGGAGCAGGTCAGGAGTTTGTTGAATGATCAGGATGATCAGACGTCGCAGGTGTTGAGGTTGGCGGTTGAGGTGAAGAGTCTGAGGTCGGAGAACTCGAGTCTCAGGTCGTTGTCGGATACTGCGAGCGTGGTGTCGAGTTCGATGTCGACGATCTCGAGCTCTGTTAGTACCGTTGACGACACAGCTAGTGTTGTCTCTGATGCTACAGAGAAGCCAGACCCTGCGAGCGTGCCGCAGCCTGCGTCTGTTGAGGATGTACCGGAGACTGAGGATGTGATCATTGTCGAGGAAGAGGTTGAGGAGGCCGCACCTGCGCCTTCACCTGAGGTTGAGCCTGAGGCTGAGACAAAGGTCGAGGAGGCTGAAGCTCCGGCCGATGCTCCTGTTGACGCTCCAGCTGAAGTTCCAGTCGAAGCTCCAGCTGAGCCAGAAGCCCCTGCGGAGGAGAAGGTTGAGGCTGAGGCACCTACTGAGGAGAAAGCCGAGGCTGAAGCACCCGCTGAGGCTCCAGTTGAAGAGGCAGCACCTGAGCCCGAGCCCGATGCTGCCCCAGCACCTGAAGAGCCTGCTCCTCCCACAGTCGAGGAACTTCAAGGTGAGAACACAGAGCTCAAGGAGAAGGTCGCTACCACCACAGCCGAACTGGAGGATATCAACGGCAAGCTCGCCGCCACCGCAGAAAACGCTGGTAAACTCCAGCTCAGCGTTGACACCTTAACTACCGAGCGCGACGAAGTCACCAAGAAGCTCGCCACCGTCGAGGAAGAAGCAGCCGCCCTCAAAGAAAAAGCCGCATCCGTCGACACCCTCACCACCGAACGTGATGATCTCAAAGGCAAGCTCACCGCCGCTGAAGAAAACGCCGCCAAACTCCAAGAGAAAGTCTCCACCGTTGATGCCCTTACCGCCGAGCGAGATGAACTCACCAAGAAGCTCGAGAGCGCTGAGCGCGAAGCTGTTCTGCTGAAGCAACTCCGCACTGAGAACAACAAGCTCATGAAGCAGCTTGACGAGGCAAAGAAGGCTCAGAAAGCTGCTAACGCGGAGGTCAACTCGCTTCAGACTCAGGTTGCTGCTCTTGTTGCCCAGATTAACAACGGCGGCATGACGAGGAGCAAGAGTGGTGGGGGGAGGAAGCCCATCAAGGATCCGAAAAGGGCGCAGGAGCTGGTCATTGTTCGAGATCCTCGGAATGGTGGTGGACTGTAAGTTATCCCTTCTCACTGTTTACGATATGTTGATACTAATTTCTACAGGAGCCATATTGTGCGACGACGCAACCTCAACTCCTCTGCGACGAGGTCTTCTTCTCAGTCTGATGGATCAGCTGATGCTTAGATGAATGGATGAGATGGATGTATGAACATGTTTAACCGAGTCACTCATTTGATACCTTTTCCTTTGTATACATTTCTTTGAGTTTGGGATGTTTGAGTAGCGAAGATGGTTATGTAGAGGTTATACTAAGACGGGCGATGCAATATCTGTATGAGGAACGGTGCATTACGATAGGATCACGGGAAGATATGTTTCTTTGTGTACGGATAATGGATAATGGAACGGATGAATACATATAAATTGGGATGCTTCTGAATGCTCATTGATCGTGAACGTTTTCTTGTGAATAGCTACATATTTAAGGCTTAAAGTCATTACCGTGCTGTATAGCCACCGTCTACAGGGAGGTTCACCCCAGTAACCCATCGCGCCTCTTGACTAGCGAGGAAGATAGCGGCACCAACAAGGTCTTGCGGCGATCCAGTTCCATGGAGAGGATGCAATGACCGGATGAGATCTTGGTCGCGAGTCTTGATGGTGTCGGCGAAAATGGCCGTCTCCGTGACTACACCATCTGTCAGCGTCGACGAAAGTCATGAGATCTTGAGTACTTACAGCCTGGACAGATTGCATTGCAATGAATGCCATCTCTGGCGTAATCAAGAGCGATGGTACGCGTCAAGTTCGTCACACCACCTTTGGAGGCAGCATACGCAGCTTCACGATTAGCGCTGTGAAGATTGTAGAGAGGTAGGGTTCTTACCATTGGTAACTCCTCCTACGAGACCAAAGATTGATGACATGTTGATGATCCAGCCTCGGTCGCCAGTCTCAGACTTCTCTTGCTTCAGCATCTGAGCAATGACGTGTTTGCTGACGAGAAAGATGGACTTGAGATTGACAGCAAGGGTCAGATCCCACCAGTCCTCTGGAGTCTCGTGTACCCGACGAGGTTCTTTGCCTGCTTCGACAGAAATACCAGCGTTGTTGACCAGCCTGTACAGAGTAAGCGTAGATCTTAGCAGGTTTGTGCATTGTACTTACACGTCAATGCGACCGTACTGGATAACAGCTCTAGATACCAGTTGCTCCACGGCAGCGGTTTTGGTGACATCCGTCTCAACGAAGATAGCTTGGCCGCCATTTGATCTGATCAGTTCATCTGTGTTGACCTCCTCCTCTCCATTCACACTCGCACGTGCAGCCGGCTGGAGATCAGCGCAAACAAGGTGCGCCCCCTCATGAGAGTAAGCCAGTGCAATTGCTCGGCCCAAGCCCGATGAAGAGCCTGTTACGATACAGACTTTGCCAGCCAAACGAGGTCCAAAAGTCGAAGTCGCCATTGTTTCTGTTCTAAATGAAGATATCAAAGCCTATGTGCTATTTGAAGTGAGTTGTCAGTATTTATAGAACCGTCAAGGTAACGCTCGGAGCTATCGGACTGCAAGCCGCGGGTGAGTGTCCCTCAATCTAACCACAATTCGTCACCTTGCAGCGCTCTCAATTTTGAGTTTGGCATTTGTCGCGGTGATGTGGCGTGCCGTAAATGGACAACAAGCCGAATGGCCAATAGGAACTAGGATTTGGAGCCGTCTCACGAGTAAATGGCAATCAAGGCGAAGATCATCGCGGAATTACTGCTCGCCGCGGTAGCATCGCAGGCGATGGCAGGATTGACTATGTAACTTTGTAATCTCGGCCTATAATTTCGGTCGATCATTTGCTCTATCAACGCAACATTGCGGCTTAGTTAACCTCTCGTCAGAACTGAAAATCATCAGGGATTCATGGTGTATTAGCTATCTTTTGGCCATTCATCCACAAGCTTTGCCCGATGAAACCTCGTAGTCCATCCCAAATCCCTCTCAATATCATCCAAAAGCTTCAAAACCGCCTCCTGCTCGCCTTTCTCGTAAAACACCTGCCCCGCCACAAACAATGCCTGCACTGAATTCGCCCTCACAGGATCCGAGGGCTCCGCTAAGCTTACACCACAAATCTCTCTTGCGTAGTGATGAACTTCTTGTTGGATCTGTCTATAAGACTTCAGCCGCGCAGAGACAGTGGAGCGAATGAATGTTGATTCTTGTGGCTGGTTTACTAGGAGGAGGATCATGGCCATATGATAGTTTTGCATTGTTGCAGCGCAGATGGGTAGTTCGTACCATATTTGGGTGAAACTGCTGAAACAGGAATCTGACGAAGGGTATGGTGTTCGGGCATATGGTTTGAATGTTGAGGGGAGACTGTTATGCCATTTCTTGAATTCTTTCAACAGCATCTTCCAACGTTCTAGGAGACGTTCTTGGGTGACACCGATGGTAGGACGTTGACCGAGAGGGAGTGCGTAGTCCGAGGGATTTATGGCGTCGCCTGAGGTGAGATGATTTGAGAGCTTGCCAATGAGCCATGTCAATTCATTACTCTTGGTGTCTTCTTCGATATCAGCTACGGTGCGTATATCCGCAGAGCACGGCGGACTAAAGGGCATCAGCGTTCCGTCTTCTGTGGTGGCGAGACCTGCATTCTGCCATAGACGCACGTCTTTGAGATCAAGACGAGTTTGTGTTTCGCTGATGACTAGGAAGATCAGTTAATTCATAAATAGATGAGGGGATTGAAGCTTACAAGCGCAGAGAAGATCCTGACGTGCTAAACTCCAAAGAATAGGGCCCTGAATAGCCGTGCGCGGTATTACCACTGGTGAAGCAGGATGTGAGGCATCCTCCTCTGGGTTGAATAGAGGCAAAGCACTAAGATGAGCTCTCCAGGCTGTCCCAGGCGCATCCATTAGTTCGTATATACAGAGGATAGCAACCGCAGCAAGCATATCCTCTTTATCACTCAAGTTATTCTCGTAGGTACAAAGATCAACTGCATTCTTCAGATGGTGGATAGCTTCGTCGTAGTGCTTTGCAGATTCATAGCGCCAGTCATATCCTTGCCATCTAGAATCAGTCAGTGAATCAAGGCGACTCTTGTTCACGCGATACAGGTGTTTGGCTGCGATAGCACACATGGATGACTTGAGCAGGGGACTCGTTGCTGCTTTGACAGGGACTTTGCCTGAGAAGTAACAGCCAGTGTCAAAGATGTCAAACCTGAAATGGTTAGAGTCTCTTATACCAATGGGATAGTTACTCACCAGAAACCAGGTCCTTCTTTGTAATGCTTTAGTAGATGAAGTGTTGCCAGTCTTGAGTGATCTTGATGTTCGCCAGGAGCTGGAGTTTCTGACTCAATGTCTGGAGTATAAGCTTCCCCTTCAATGACGAGAGAATCATCTGCCCAAAGATCTATTCCTGGCCCAGGAGACTCGGAAACCTGCTCCGCTTCTGCAGTGTAAGATGTCTCTCTTGTCTCGTCGGGATAGTCAATCCTTATGCTATCCTGCTCCGCGTAAGGATCTTCAACATGGATGAAGTGAACTTGGCGAACCAATGTTAACTTCCAGACATACACGAAGGCTAAGCACTTACGTTGGTCCGGAACATCAACCCAAACATGGCCATCCTCAAAAGCGTCATTGGTATCAATCGCATCAAAATCCTCAATGACCTCGCTTCGACTCCTCTTTCCAGCATAACTCTGGAAAGGCCGAAAGACCGATCTCTTGGAATAACTGCACTCTCGAGAACTTTTACTACATGCTCCACAAACAGGCTTTGCTTCATCACATTTCAGCTTTCTGCTTCTACAAGTTTGACTTCCTCGCATCAGTATCTCATTTGATCAGCAGAGGGGGTAACTCACCAGCCTGAAAAAGACCGCATTGTCGTCAAGCCGAGAGATTGATGGAAAGCATTTAGGTGATTGAGCCGAGCGGCGCTTTATGAACAAGGTGCTTGTTCCGATGGAGGTTGCCACTGTTGGATTGAGTCATATGCGGAGACCAAGCCGAAGAAGCTGGAGAATGCTGACGGAAGAGGATATCAAGGCGAGGGAGGGAATGAGAATGTGGGGTAATGAGTGACGTCTCGGCAGTTTGGAGGCCCCGGTTGATAAGCGGACCCGATTAGCGGAGCCGACTTGTATATGAAGTTGTTTGGGTTATTTATTGAGCTGAATGACTTCTATTTTGGATGGATTGATCGATACAAAGCGTAGCCCTTTATCTCAAATACAAACAAGGAATTAGTTCTCATTCTAGCATCATGTCTTCTCAATCCGCCCCATTCTCCGTCTCCGGCAAGACCGCCATCGTCACAGGCGCTGGATCAGGTATACCTCACTCACGAAATCATATGAAATATATCCAATACTTACAAGTCTCAGGAATCAACTATGAGTTTGCCCAGATCTTACTCGGAAAGAATTGCAACGTCGTTATTGCAGATCTTTCCCTGAGACCAGAAGCCGAAGCTCTAGTCTCCAGGTACAAAGACTCCTCTCCCCGAGCAGTATTTGTCAAAACAGATGTCACATCCTGGAAAGATCTTTCCAACGCATTCAAAACCGCCGTCAAAGAGTTTGGCGACTTTGACATCGTTTGCCCAGGTGCAGGTGTCTATGAGCCTCATTTTTCCAACTTCTGGCATCCTCCGGGCTCCGCAGAATCTAAGGATCCCCTTGATGGTGACCACTATAAGCTATTGGATATCAATCTCACGCACCCCATTCGTGCTACGCAACTTGCCATCTCACAGTGGCTTCATGGCTCCCCCAAGAAAGTCTCACCCGAGAACCCCAAACGGGTGATTCATATTTCATCTATCGCAGCTCAATGCCCCGCACTCAGAAGTCCCATGTACGGAGCAAGCAAGTTCGGCATCACAGGCTTTGTGCGATGCCTTGCAGAAGTTGAGAAGATTGGCGTTCGTGTCAATGCCGTTGCGCCTGGTTTAGTGCGTACTCCGCTATGGACTGAACACCCTGAGAAGTTGAAGTACGTGGATGAGGGGCAGGATGAGTGGGTTACACCCCAAGAGGTTGCCGAGGCCATGCTTCTCTGTGTGGAGAGTGACAAGTACCCTGGCGGAACGGTACTCGAGGTTGGGAAGAACAGCACTCGTTGTGTGCAGCTGTTTAATGATCCTGGACCTGATACGACTGGTCAATCGAAGGGAGTTTCTATTAGTAACACTGAGGAGGCGGATAAAAGTATTTGGGAGTGGCTTGGGGATAAGTCAATCTGGGGTTCAACTTTGTAAACATTTTAGTTAGTGTCTATAACATCAAGAACCAGTCTTTACCTCAGATCATATCTCTCCCTTGGTCGAGTCACAGTTCGCATAATGGCCCCGCAATGCAGCAAGCTTGCTATCACGGGCTACTCGTAAAAGCGTCACGCACCAGTCTTCAATGCATACGCGGGTTACTCGTTTAGGTAACCGACGATAGTCAAATGACCCTGATGTCTGTGTTGTTCTTGGCTCAACCAGTCAATTTGACGTTCCCCTCTTTCTCGCTGCACGCCACTTCAATTCAATAGAGCGAGGTGCAGCGACATAAACCCCACGCAAATACGACCCCCGCTTGTTGTCTACCCGTTTATGTAATTTTATCGTTGCCTAATGCCCCGAAGCTTGTGGAATCGTTGAGGTCGGCTTGTTGTCCGTGTTTTTGGCTCGTAGATTGGCTTGATACCCACATCTCGCCTTGACTACCGTTTTGGGTTGTGATGATGTCGTCAACGGGGGATGGCTGCAGTTGTGAGAGCGAAGAATGACAATGGACGACCTGCAAGGCGCAATAATCTCGATTGAAGTATGTAATTATGTTCATGAGGTGGCAATGAAACTATATATACGTCAATTCAATATCCGAACCTGAATCCCCCATTCTTCATTGCCATTGACCCATCGTATTCTCGAGAACAGCTGCATTCGTTCTACAATTCCTTCAGTAAATGTCAATATGAATCAAACAGACGTCCTCATCATCGGTGCCGGGATGTCAGGTATTGGTCTCGGTGTCCAATTGATCAGAAAATACGGCACCAGAAGCTTCGAGATCATCGAAAAAGATTCTGCGATGGCCGGAACGTGGCGAGTCAACAGCTATCCGGGCTGTGGATGCGATGTATGTGTCAAACGGCCCAAGGGACTTCATCTGACCTCTCTTATAGGTTCCATCTCATTTCTATTCATACTCCTTCGCTCTAAATCCCAACTGGTCTCAAGCATATGCCATGCAACCTGAGATCCAATCGTACTTTAACGATGTTGCTAAGAAATATGATATTGAAAGACATGTTAGGTTCAACTCGGTTGTTGAATCTGCTCATTGGGACGAGTCGACTGGAACTTGGGAAACCACCGTTCGAGAAGTCAAGACGTCGGAAGTGATAACTCGCCGTTCGAAGGTCCTGATCTCGGCTGTCGGTGCCCTATCCATACCTAAAGAATGTGATATTCCTGGTTCTTCAGACTTTGGAGGGCAAATATTTCACACAGCCAAATGGGATCATTCCTTCGATTGGAAAGACAAGGAGGTAATAATCGTTGGTGGGTTTGTCCCAGAATACACCGTCTTCAGTTACTGATTGGAATAGGAAACGGTTGCAGTGCGACTCAAGTCCTCCCTGTTATAAGCTCCGGAGACAGGGCCGTCAAGAAAGTAACCCAGTTCGCAAGACAAGCGCACTGGCTTGCAGAACGTCCCAATCCAACTTATTCAGCCACTTTCAGATGGGTCATGAGATGGATCCCCTTGGCTATGCGCTTATATCGTGCATGGTTATACTACCTGAAAGAACGAGACTTTGCAGGCTTCAGAGTTGGCGAAGGTCTTCACATGAGGAAACAATGGGCCAGAGATACTACTGACTATATTCGGAGGACGGCCCCTGCCAAGTATCTGGATTTTCTGGTCCCCAAGACCGAGGTTGGCTGTAAGCGGAGGGTGAATGATACGGACTACCTGGCCTGTTTACATCAGGACAACGTCGAGCTTGTATACAATGATCCGATCCAGAGGATTGAAGCGAAAGGTGTACGAACATCTTCTGGAAGGGTGGTGACTGCCGATGCCATTGTCCTTGCGCATGGGTTTGAGACCCAGAAACCACTATTCGCCATGAAAATATTCGGAAAGGATGGGGCCAGCATCAACGAGCATGTAAGTACTCTCCACTGCTTCCCATCAATCTTGATCTGCAACTCGCTAACTAAGGACAGTGGAATCAAGTCAGTGAAGGTGCGGCGTCTTCCTACTTCGGAACATGCCTTTCGGAATTCCCCAACTTCTTCATCATGATGGGCCCAAACACCCTAAGTGGCCATCTATCAGTTATTTACACCACAGAATGCCAGATCAACTACACAATGCGAGTCCTCAGGCCAATCCTCACAGGAAAGGCTGACATCGTTGAGGTTACTCCCGAAGCTGAGAAGAAAGACATAGACAGAGTTCAAGAGAAGGCTAAACACCTTGTCTGGGCGACAGGGTGCACATCGTGGTTTATTGATGAGAAAACGAACAGGAACACAATCATGTTCCCGGACTGGCAGTTCAAGTTCTGGTTGCGAAGTATCTTTGTGGCATGGAATGATTTGGAGTATCGAAGTGTCAGCACTAAGGAGTCCGTCAAGACGTCACGAGTCACTTTGTCGGTTCTTGCTGTGACGGGTTTAGTGGGTTTAGGGTCATTTTACCTTCAAATCATGAAGCCATAGCTGCACACTGGAAGACCAAATGTTGAGGAGAAGACGTTTCAAGGGAGAATTCACAACAGAGACATATTTGAGAGAGTAATTCATTCATTCTTAATGTTCAACTTGCTATTTAACCATGCAAAAACCCACGATATGCCATAATGCTAAGCACGTCCAATTTTAACTTTGCACTACCCCAATCATTACATCATCATCTAAAGACGAGGAATCGTCTTGGTAGCGCAGCAAGAAGAGGGAGCCTCCTCCTCCTTCTTACCGAAAGCATCCTTAGATGCAGCATCGACGCAGAGAGCCGAAGGAGGAACCCAGAGACCAGGGTTCTTCTGGTAGAAATTTGAGGCGCGAAGCATGACGCTGACGGGCTCAGCGGGCATCACGGGGAAGTCCTCAGTGCGGGGGAAGTGAGTGAGACCGAATTGGATATAGCAGACGATATCAGTGTTCTCAATGGGCTCATCGCGGGCTACCCAGTCGAGAATGGTGCTGTTGTGAGGGTGGTTCTCGACACCAGTGGACTGGCAGACGTAGTCACCAGCAGGGAAGATCTCGTAGTCCTTGTAGGGAGTGACCCAGAGACTCTTGCGAGCGAAAGCAGCACGGTTATACACGACACTGCCGGGCTTGGCGAGGAGACCGGGGCAGTTGTTGTTGAGGATCTTGTAAGCGACGGGCTTCTTGGCGGATGGGTTGATGCTGTTGGGGTTGGTGATGGCCCATGATCGACTTGTCTCGTGGCAGTAGTTCACAGCGGCCTCCTTTGATGTTCGGAGAGGAGTGTTCTTGCAGTAGAAGCCGTTGCCGTAAGGGTTCTCGGACGAGCCAACCTCTGCCTCTGAAGGTAGAGCGTCGTTCTGGACGATGGAGTTGTTGGGTCCGTCGATCTCGGGGTCAACACGGAGGGAGAAGATGTGCTGGTGGTTGTGAGCGTTGATGGTGGGCGCGACTTCGGTTCCGTAGGGAGCGGCTGTCTCGCTGGGGTGCATGCAGTAGGTGTTGAGCATGCCGGTCAGCTTGATCTCAAGCTTGTAGGTACCGTCGAGGGTGAAGGTATGGTAGAAGCCATACTCGTAGTTGGCGGCGGTGATGATTTGAGAGATGATGAGCTTGCGATCACGGGCGGAGATGACGGTGCCGTCACGGTAATCAGTGTGCTTGTACAGAAGACCGTTGTCTTCCTCGTGAATGCAGATGGCGTTCTTGATGACAGCGGGATCGCCCTCGCCAGTAGCCATGACGGCATCGAGGTAGTGGATGGCGCCCTTGCAATCACATCCCAGCTTCAGGGAGTTGGTCATGAGACCGGTACCATACTCACCGACGTCGAAAGCATGCTTCTTGTGGTGAGGGGGGTCGGGGTTACCGTAGGGAACGACCATCTCGACGACGCTGATACGGTTGAAGAGAGTGCGCTCGCGGTGCTCATGCTGATCCTCCATGCGTACATCAGACAGAACAATACCTTCACGGTAGTTGAATCCGATGTGCATCTTGTAGCCAGCCCAGGAAATCTCATTTCCTCGCATGCGGAAAGAAACGCCCTGGGGCTGGGTGATGTTGATGGGCTTGAGAGTGCCATCAATGTAGTTCTCGCCAATAAACTCAGGCATGTAGTTGTGCGAGGTGAGAGGAACCTTTGTTCGCTCACCGTTGACGTAGCGGATATCAACAGTGAGGACCTCCTCCTTCTCAGTATCGACCACGACGGAGAAGTCCAGCGGGTGCGCATACTGGTTATCGTTGGGCGAAGCGCGATAGTACACCAGACCCTGCTGGAGACGGCGCTCGTAGCCCCAACGCTGATCAACGCCAATAGCCCAAGCATCGATGTAGATCTTGGACATGTCGTCGATGCCAACGTCCTTGCAGGCCTGGATGACGCGAGGGTCGGCGCGAGCAACGCGCTCGCAGACGTCGAGATCCTCGAGGGTCAGAGTAGGACCGACTTCAGTGACGTCCTTCCAGAGCTCGACCTTGCCGTCGGCGATGTTGGCGACGACCTCGGAGACCTGGCCATTGCCCTTCTCGATGACGATGGCGAAAGCGCGACGAGAAGGTCGGGGACCAGTTCGGGCGCGGAAGGCAGCATATTCTGCCTTGAGAGGCTCACGGAGAGTGAGACAGTTGAACTTTAGAGACTTGGGCTTGGCATAATCACGGATGATCTTTGCGGCAGCGCGGATCTCATCAATCGATAGCGGATCTGCAATTGTTAGGGTGATTCAATTAGAGACGAATTGAGAGGGGAAACATACCGAGAGGATGTAAATGTTGAGAATTTGAGAGGTCGGGAGCGGCGTCGTTGGCTTCTTCCCGAAAGATGGTGTAGCCGGCGATGGATGAGGTGTCTGCAATCATGATGAACGTTGTCTGGGCTGAGCGACTGTGCCATACGGTGGATGATCAAGTAACTGTATAAGTGTCCAAGGTATTTGACCTGGAGGAAGCAAAGTTGAAGAAGAACTGTAGCTTAATTGGTAGTTTACTATAGAGAGAAAAGAAAAAAGAAGATATGGTCAAGAGGATACAGAGCTTCTTATAGAGAAAGGAACAAGAAAGGTAAAAGTAAAAAGAAAAGTAAGGCGGATTAGTAGAGACACGGTCTGGCATCCACCGTGTGGCGCCCGCTCCGATTGTCTTGTCCTCTCCGCTGCATCACATCTCCACTGAGCGGGAATCCGCTGAGGCCAGTGTAAGACATTACCTACAGAAGCAAAGTTGCTGACTACAGTTGCATCTGCAGTGGAAACACAGGCGAGATCTAGATTGCGACAAGACAAGGGTATCTCTACCGAAAACTGCTACAGAATTGCATTCTCCTTGATCCTGATCTCTCTGTCATGCCAAGCCATCTCCGGCAGTTCGACGCGCCCAAACTCTTTGATCTCCTCGAAACGGGCATAACAGTGAACGTTCTCCTTACAGGTCCACAAATTACTGTATCTGTCTGCTATCTAGCATTAAACGGCTGGGAGATCGCAAGCCAAAACACGAGGCTCAATCATCTGACCCCAGCGATCCAATCCTCTCCCCCTCATCTAGAACCTCTAACCGCTTTCAGCATCTGATTCTCAGCTTTGTACCCATGCTCAGCGCTAAACCGCTTACAGGTAACGTTTTGCAGTTTTGCTCAGCGGCCGATAAGAATGTCGTCTCCCCCGAGATAACCGAGCAGAACAGGTGATCCCCTCTCTTCATCCCCCTTGATTACGTTTTCTCTTGGGGATCTCACCGGCCCGGTCGAAAAAGCAACGCGTTATTCCCCACGGGGAAGTCATGGCACAAGAACGCTGGCAATTCATCACGTAATGGAAACATCGTCGTCCTCTCTCCTCACACGATGCATCGCTGTTCCCCATGGGGTACCATCGCATCGCGTTTCCCCGCAAACCGCCTGGCCAAGCCATTGGAATGATCGCTAAACTTGCCGGGTTGTCCTGTCAGAAACTCGACGGCGTTTGTCCTGTTTGCATCACTGGGCGTTAACTCGCATTTGATGGCAGACGCCGTCGTCGCTGAAAGGGCGTTAGTAGGGCAGTATGACCGGGGCGCGAGATAACAGTGCTGCCCCCTCACTGAAACGAGCCTTATCTCTGTGCTACTAACCCCAATGCGCGCTTTTTTGGCCTCTGCCAGGTTTTTCGTTCAGCGCTGAAGCATCCCTACAATCAGCCACGACCACCACAATCTCTGTACTCCATACAGTACTATCATTGCCGGCCTGTCACACGATAAGTTAACCTTGATACCAAGCACCTACCAATTCCAATCCTGTGCGCGTGTGTGTGTGTGTGTGCCCGTCGTAATGTTAAAAATGTCTCCTTGCCAAAAAGACGCTGGTCCGTTCCCCGTAGCAAATTGGATATAAGCTCGCCACGCGCATTTGCTTTTTTACTTCCCATTTCATACAACACATTGCAATTGACCATCTCTCTCTGAGTCACATCGCATTCTCTCGCTAAGGCTGCCCGTCGCCTTTCCCCCCCTCCCCTCTTCTACCCTTTTACGTCATTTTTATTTCTTTCTCTCGACGAGGTCATCGTCAGACGCGGCCATGACCAACGACGTCGAGACAAACTCTGCGCTCAAGCGCTCAGATACCACCAACCAAGCCATCCGCGATGCTGAGGATCTCGCAAACTTTGGCCATGACCAGAGTCTCACGCGAAAATTCAGCATGTGGAGCATGTTTGCCCTGGCCTTCTCTGTCCTCGGTACATGGTCCACGTTCGCGCAGGGCATCGACAGCGGCTTGACCAGCGGAGGCCCCATCGCCATCCTCTGGGGTCTGGTCCTCGTGTTTGTCTGCAATATCTGCGTTGCTGTGTCGCTGGGTGAGATGTGTAGTAGTATGCCCACGGCGCTCGGTCAGGCGTACTGGATCTCGCGTTTGTGGCCGACAAAGTCCGGGCGGTTCTTCTCGTATCTTTGTGCGTGGATCAACATGACTGGCTGGATCACTTTGTCGGCGTCACAGATTGCTTTCATGGGCGAGTTCATGCTCAAGATGAAGGTTCTCTTCCAGCCGGACTGGGCTGGTGCGGATAAGGGATGGGCTCTATTCCTCGTCTACGTGGGCGTTACTCTATTTATGACTCTATTCAACGTCGTGGCTTGTCGAAAGGACATCGTTCTCCCCTGGTTCAACAACTTCGTTGGTGTTTCCTTCGCCAGTCTTTTCTTCATCATCAGCTTGGCCTTGCTCATCTCCGTTGGAACCAAGGACAACCTCCATTACCAGCCTGCCAGCTTCGTCTTCGGACAGTGGATCAACCAGACTGGCTGGCCCGATGGTGTCACCTGGTTCCTGGGCCTTATCCAAGCCGCCTACGGTCTTACGGCCTTCGATGCCGCTATCCACTTGGTCGAAGAAATTCCCTCACCACGAAAGAACATCCCCCGCGTCATCTGGCTCTCGGTAACTATCGGCGCCATCACTGGTTTCATCTTCATGGTGGTCTGTCTCTTCTGCATCGTGGATATGAGCATCGTCACTGATCCCACGACCGGTCTTGCTTTCATGGATCTCCTCAAGCAGACTGTCGGTCTTCAGGGCGGGACTGTCCTTCTGACACTGTTCATCGTGAACGGTGTCGGACAGGGTATTGGAATCGTTACGACCGCTTCGCGTTTGACTTGGGGTTTTGCTCGAGACGGCGGTCTTCCTTGGAGCGGCTACTTTGCAAAGGTCGACGATTTCTGGAGGGTTCCTGTTCGTGCACTTTGGCTTCAGGGCGGAGTCATGGCTCTCATCGGAGTTCTCTACACTTTCGCTTCAACAGTCTTGGAGGCTATTCTAAGCGTCAGCACAATCGCGCTCACAGTATCCTACGGCATGCCCATTCTGACTCTCCTCCTCGTCGGCCGAGACAAGCTCCCACCGGGCGAGTTCTCTCTTGGACGATATGGTTCAGTCATCAACTGGGTCAGCGTCGTCTACTGTGCCGTCACCACCGTTTTCTTCTTCTTCCCGGGCGCACCGAACCCATCGGTCTCAGACATGAACTACGCCATTGCTGTTTTCGGCATCATGCTTGTCATCACGCTTGTGTTCTGGGTCATCAAGGGACGTATCACTTATCTGGAGACCGAGGAGGCGCAGGGAAACATCATCTATGCGCAGCGCGCGGAGCGGGCTAACTATGTTGATGTCGATGTCCGAACCAAGACGGATACGGAAGCTCGTCGACCTTCTCAGACCGGAGGGCCTAGTGCTTCCTAATTGGTGGGGAGGACCGGCATTGCGAGACTTGGTGTGAAGAGCGAACAGATACGCGTACAGTAGTTGTAGTTGAAGTTTAGAATCAATCAAAGAAGGCACTTGCGCATGGGAAATCCCGTTCTATTTAATTGCACTGTATCTTTGGTCTATCTTATTGCCATAATCGGTATAGTCGATCTCAAATGACAGGAAACGTCGATTTAGGAAGCATATTTGCATTTTTGAGAGCAAATCATACGAGATGTCAGTCATATCACCCCTGGATCATGTATCAAGGGTCCCATGGCACGGTAAATGATCAACCGCTTGCAACTCCAGCAGCTGAATGCATTTCCTTACCCCGATTCTGCTTAAATCGCTTGCAAAACGACTGCCCGATACGGAAGCGAGAAAGGTCTCCTTATCGGTCCAGGGTATCCCGCCCCGATATCCACACCGGCCCGGAGGACACTATACCGAGAATGGGCAATACTTCTCAGCTTTTTGCCCTGAGGAATCGGAACCCCACGTTGATAGGTTCCGCTGTTATACAGAAGCGATATCGAGTGACGCTGGTGAATGACTATAGGTATACAAGGATAGCTTCTCCTCAGCTGATTTCCCCAGATAACTTCTGTAGAATCGAATCATCATACATCCAAAATGAGTCTAGACGTTCAACTTACTGCCCCCAATGGGCGAACCTACAAGCAGCCTACTGGTCTGTTCATCAACAACGAATTTGTTCGATCCTCAAACGGCAACAAAATCACTTCAATAAACCCAACGTAAGAACGAGAACCCATTGCCAAGAGAACCACCCCTAACAACCACAGAAATGAACAGGAAATCGCCTCCGTCTACGCCGCATCAGCCGAAGATGTCGACAAAGCCGTCCGCGCCGCTCGTCGCGCCATTCGCAATCCCGCCTGGCGAGATCTCCCGGCTACAGAGCGCGGCAAGCTCATGAATCGCCTTGCCGAGCTCGTTGAGGAGAACCGAGATATTCTCGCTACTATTGAAACATGGGATAACGGAAAGCCCTACACGGTCTCGTTTAATGAGGACATGACCGAGGTGGCTGAGACGTTACGATACTATGCTGGCTTTGCGGATAAGGTGTTTGGGCAAGTCATTGAGACTACTGGTGATAAGTTTGGATATACCATCCGTGAGCCTATTGGTGTCTGTGGACAGATTATTCCGTAAGTACACTCTCGAAAAGAGTACTCTAGAGGTCTCCTTGACTAACAACTTTTGATAGATGGAACTATCCCCTTGCTATGGCAGCTTGGAAGCTCGGCCCTGCTCTGGCCTGCGGTAACGCAGTGGTCCTCAAGCCCGCCGAGCAAACACCCCTCTCAATCCTCTACTTCGCCAACCTCGTCGTCAAGGCCGGCTTTCCTCCCGGTGTCGTCAACATCGTCAACGGTCTCGGAACCGTCGCCGGTGCAGCCCTTGCTTCTCACATGGATGTCGATAAGATAGCCTTTACTGGCTCTACCCCAACAGCCAAGACGATCATGAAGATGGCCAGCAGCAACCTAAAGAACATTACTTTGGAGACTGGCGGCAAGAGTCCTCTTATTGTCTTTGATGATGCTGATATTGATTTGGCTGTGTATTGGGCCCATGCTGGTATCATGTCGAACCAGGGTCAAATCTGTACTGCCACAAGCCGTATTCTCGTTCAAGAGGGTATCTACGATAAGTTCCTCGCTGCCTTCAGAGCGCAAGTCAAAAACATCTCCAAGGTCGGCGATCCCTTTGATGAGAAGACCTTCCAAGGCCCTCAAGTCACAAAAGCCCAATACGACCGCATTCTCTCCTTCGTCGAAGTCGGCAAGAAAGAAGGTGCTAAACTTGAACTCGGCGGCCAACCATTCAAGAAGGTCGGCGACGGAAAGGGCTACTTTATCGAACCTACAGTCTTCACTGGCGTTAACCCAAAGATGCGAGTTTTCCAGGAAGAGGTTTTTGGACCGTTTGTGGTGGTTAGCAAGTTTAGCTCCGAAGAAGAGGCTATCAACTTGGCCAACGATACCCAGTATGGTCTTGGAAGTGCCTTGTTTACTACAAACTTGACGAGGGCGCATCAGGTAGCAAAGAGGATTGAGGCTGGTATGGTTTGGATTAACTCGAGTAATGATAGCGACTGGAGGATTCCATTTGGTGGAGTGAAGCAGAGCGGTATTGGAAGGGAGTTGGGAGAGGCTGGTCTTGCGGCTTATTCGAATATCAAGGCTGTGCATGTTAACATTGCGGCAAAGTTGTAAGGTAGATAGATGTATTGAGGAGGCGGTCTATCTGTACGAAAAGGCTCATAGATAAAGATAATTTGGAGATCACCCAGCCAATTTTTTGAAGACATCGGCGGGAACGCCCCGGCGTATGCTCCAAATCGTGTCATGATCCGCTGCTTCAATGGTCTTGGTGTTGTAGGTGATCACCTGCTCAACCTCTTGTCCCTTGAAACAACTGTCCAGCCATTTCGGACCATCCGTCCCCGGCGCTCCAATCATAGAATCCTCTTCAGCGTAGTAGACATCCACAGTCAATTTCTTGCCAGCTCCCTTCAGCGCCTGCACCAACTTGGGCACCAAGTCATCATAGTCAAGCCAATCGCCCCATCCTGGTACTCCCTCTGTCTTTTGCATCAAGAAAACCGACTCGTCACCAAAACCACGAATACTCTCATTGTGCACAATTTTGAACAAGAATGGTTCCAGTGATTCTTCGAAGAGAGCATCGGCCTTGGTCTCCTCAGCGCCACCTTCGACATTCTTCTTTTTGGATAGACCAAACATTTGGCTCATGCCAGCGGACGTCGCGACAACTGGACCGAGGGTGCCATTGACGAAGCCGATCAACTTGTCTGCTTGTGCTAGCATGCTAGCGGGAAGTGATTGGGTCACAGACATTGACATAAGATGTGTGTGAGATGGAAGAATCCAGGGTGCTCCAACGGCGAGGTAGGGTCGCTCTGGGTGGAGGATCTCCGGGTGATGCATGAGCATGTCAAAGGCGTAGACGGTTCCTCCACTGTGACAAGCAAGGGATACGTGCTTAATTCCAAGGTGTTTAAGCAGAGCCAGGGTCATTTCTTTGAATGTTAGTTATATGTTGGCCTCGTCCCGGTGAGTGGTGACTTACTTCGACACATGGCAGGTCTCTTTTCCACCTTGACGGGATCCGTCCCACCAAAACCCGGCCGGTCCATAACAACGATGCGAACACGGTACTTCTTAGCTAGCTCATCTTTCGCGCAGTGAAAAATCCTCGATGCACATAATGGCGCAAAGAAGAGTAGCACATTCTCATCAGCGGCGTTATGATAGCCGTAATCGGAGTATTTCACCTGGAGGCTGCCATGATCATCTGATGGATCCGCTGGGAGCTGGAAGGTTTGGGAGAAGCGAGGATCCTTAAGAAAAGCCTCGGGATCTTTGACTTCTGCTGCAGTTGCCATCGTGACCTGAATGTGCACTCCTTTTCTTCAATTGAGGGTTTCTTAACAAGTTGAGAATAAAGAATGAGTGAGCACTGAGTGATACGAGGCATGGACCAACACGTCACGTGTAACCTTGAAGGCCTATCACAGGCTGAATTTGGCGGTGGATAAGAGGGGTAAGAGTAGAATCAATCGATAACAATTTATCTGGATCGATATGAAGGATTGAAGGATGAGTTTGTGCATCAACTTCCTTCTCACATAATTTCTAGCCATTTCACCATATCTTGCTTATCTTCCTTTTCCAAGTCTTTCTTCCAGCGTCGCTTTGTCTTTCGGTTCAATAATCCCGCCGGAGATCCTTGACTTGCCAAAACCTCAAGCATCTCATGTTTACCCTGTTCCATGGCAATTCTCATCGCTTTCCGAACATTCTTGCGCTTCTTATGACCTCCAGCGACAAATAAAAGCTTCACCATCTCCACATTCCCTCTTTTGACCGCGACGGGCAGAGCTACATCCACAATTCTTTCGCCATTAATTATGTCGTCAACAACATCGGGCTCTTCATCCTTCAGATCCTCAATGCTTCTCGTCGGGCCCACTGAATAGCCCAGTTCTACAAGCCTTCGCACGATGGGCAAACAATCATCCAACACCGCGCGTTGAAGCCTTCTCAATCCCCAAGTGGCCAGAGTATCTGCCCCGGATGAGAGACCATGGGTCCACCAGACACCTTCATCCTCAGTATAGCCTTCCAGTATAGCATCGTAAACCAAATTGAAAACTTCAAGATTGGTCGTTGTCTCTAGCATTTTGCTCAACTGGATACCAGCTGGCGATCTTGAAGAAGGGTCAGTTCGTCCATTCATCCATATCATATCCGCGATTGATGGTGCTATGAACCGGTATCTCGTAAGAGGCCGATCCGACTCAATAGCGAGGCGAAGAAACTCGATCTGATCCGGAAGAGTGACTTCAGTGATGATGTCCATCCTATATATGTCAAGTTCGCGTTCTCTGGCAGAAACACTCTTAAATAGGAGAATGACGCATTCCATCTCGCCCAACTGGACAGCAAGCTTGACTGGGTTCGCAAGTCTCATAAGAGACGTCCCACATTTTGGCGGCATGAAACCAAGCTGGTTGTCTACTAGACGGCCAGCCTGAGGAATGGGTGTCTGGAACGATGCTAATACTTTGGGTAGGCCATCTGCCGATGAAAGCGGTTTATAGTGGAAGGGACAAAGGATCGGATCCTCGTTAGAGAGTGTATTCTCGAGAAGAGTTTGGTCGCTCAGGTATACAGCCATTGCTGCTAGAGCGTCGCGAAAAACTGCACAAGATCCATCTATTTGAAGCTCTGTCGCATCGAATGCCTGGGATTCGCTCTTGGTGCAGAAATCGGGATGAGAGTAGATGTATCCGTGCTTGACCGCTACTTCACAAACTAGGCGTACCATATCTTCCAGCTCTATCTGGGAAGGTATTTGATGCATAAATTGGAAGATATGTTCTGCGACTCTTAACAGTAGAACATGGTCTTGAGTTGGCCGTTTCGACCTAATCCTGCCCAATGTCCTGGCTGTCAGGAACATGATCCAGAAATCGTCGCTGGGAACTACTGAAGAGTTGGAAGTGAATAGCTCTTTCTCGCAAGCGAATAGCTCTTTCTCAGAGAGAACATCATGTTGGAATTGTTCTCGATCGCCCTCTGGAAGCGATGGAGACAACGGTCTGTCCAGATCTGGCGTCTCGGGCTCAGAGTTGGTATCGTCGTCGTCAGATACATTCTCTAGAAGAGGTGGATACGAAAAAGGAGCAAAGTCGACCGTGTGGTAGAATATGGTTTGTTTCCGTATAGGATCCCAGAATCCTACCTCATCCAGCATGTTGGACTCGAGGATGGCCTCCATTGTCAGACGGTTGAAGGCTTTGCTGACGCGGCATAATTTCAACATCTCGGCGACAGACAGCGACACCGTGCATTGCTCGATGATATGAAGCCATATCTCTGCTGGAAAACAAGTCGGTAGGTACTCCGGATCACTCATGATTCATTGATCTTCATTGAATCGATGGAGTTCGTACGTTAGATTGTCAAGTTGGTGCGCAGCGAGGAGTTTAAAGCTAATGCTGACAGTGCATTTACTGCACAGCCGTGGGGAAAGGCCCACTAAAATGCAGTGCCTCGACAAGCGCTGAATGGGTAGACTAAGGCTTGTTCTGAAAGGATAACAATCCAAATGACAATTGAGGATAGTCGGAGAAGGTATTTAGAGATTTGGATAAACTTTTGCATCATCCAGATAAATTCCGTGATTATCCTGTGAGCGCCTCTACCTCCGGCACAGCTTCCCCTCCGCTGTTGATTTGGTGGCGCATCGAGCACCCGGAGTAGGCGGCAAGGCAATCTTGATACCCGAGAGGCTCTTCATTTCCCTCTACTTCAGTATCCTCGAAATCAATGCATAAATTACACATACTACGTGAACCTATCGCGACTTCAGCAATTTTATCATCCTACTATAAATTGAGTCATAATGGAATGCCTCAAACTGAACCCTGAATCTGTTGCCATGAATGAGGCTGAGCTGCGTGCTATCATAGGACAGGGAAACCCATCCGACACTGACAGTGAAAAGAGCTTAAAAATCCTCGTCCACGCACGCTACCTTTTGTTCGAGCTGTCAAGCTCTGACAATGTTTTGGAAGAAGCTATCCTTTGCACTAAAAGAGGGATCGTCGTTTCACCCATTCCATGGCAAGACAGCGTTCAATTCTGTCAACATGATCGACTACCCTCTTGTCTATCTTGGTGCCCCGCTTGACCAGTTTGTCCAGTCCCCAAAGGCAATCTTTCGGGATCTCACTGTCGCTCAAGTTGCCAACTTTGTTCGCATTGCGCAAGATGATGCGCTGGCGGCAAGTGGTACTTGTTATGCTTTGGCTATCCACCAGATATGCCAGCTTTCATCCAATACAGGAGATTTGAGACCAAGTGCATCCAAACACGGGTGGCATGGAGTACCCCAGAGCCACTCTAGCCGAGACGGGGATCCGGACTACGGTAGGAAAGAAAATTCGGGGCCTTGAGCCTAAGGGACAAAAATACTTAGGTAACTTAGTATAAATTTAGGATGAGTTTAGGGCATATTTTGTGGAGTTCATTTTATCACCCTCAACTCAGGTAAAGTCTGTCACAGCTGGGGGTGTCTAGAACATTTTGTAACATCATACCATCAGTAGTGCTTATCTTTTTAGGATTTGTCTTTTTGACATTGCCGTTGGAATCCCCGAAAAAAGCGTGCTTCTGATATGGCCATGTTTCTCCAGGCGGCTTGATGATCGCGCTATGTTCACTGCTGGAGTTGATGATAGTGAAAGTCTTTGAGCATCGACAGATCTTGGGGTCTCTAGAGTTATGCATTTTAAAGTCGTATTTGCCAGGCTCATCACCCATCAAAGCGCCCTCGGTTGTATGCCAATTTACGCTGCTGGGCACTACAAGCTAGGGCCCATAGAGATACTCTTGATCATGTCATCATGTGCCTTGACGATAAAGTCACTGCTTCATGGGAGAAAGCGGGAAATTGCCTCTGTCAGTGAATCACGAAGAAAGCCTGCACTTCTTCTTGCCATGCGTAACAGACCAGGTAGTGGGAGACTAACATTCGCTGAAGACGAAGTCAATATGGTGAAGCAGTTTTGTCCACAGCTCGACTTCGAGCCAAGTACTCCCAGGCCATTGAAAGAGGGATTCCTCGCATCCCTGGAGGCCTGCAATGTATTTCATTTTGCAGGTCATGGACGCTTAAATCAGGCGGAATCGCCGAAAAGCTGTTTATGTCTTGAAGACTGGGTAACCAACTCTCTCACAGTGCAGGATATCCGTGGAGAGAACCTAGAAAGCACTCGGGCATTTCTCGCATACCTCTCCACTTGCCGAACGGGAACCAACATAGAGTCAAGATTGTCAGACAAGGGAATTCGTCTCGTCGGTGCGTTCTATTTGACTGGCTTTAGATATGTCATTGGAACATTATGGGAAGTATCAGATAAGCATTGTGTTGATGTCACTGAAGTATTTATGAAACTCTGCGTGATAATGGAATGATCGATCTGTCTGTATGCAGAGGCCTACACCGAGCACTGAGAAAGTTGAGAGATAAGGAAAGAGTCAAAGGCAAGGATATCAGAGATATCACGGCGATAAGCAAGGAGCAAGACCAACCGGATCTCGGGAATACGGACTGGATGCCTTACATTCATTTTGGATGCTAGTTATTATGTCGGTAAATAAGTATTCCTGGAATATAGCAACATTGCAGTTGAGACTTGTGGCTGTGAGCTTATGCCGGCAGAGAGAGCCTAGCAACATTTCATGGGTCAGCTATGAGAGTTTCTTGAATTTATCTTATTGGGTAGCGAGTTCATGTCGTTGTTAGATATAGCGGTACGATTAAAATATTCGTACGGCCAGTGATACCGCCACCACACAGCCAACTCCAGTCACGAATCTAGGCCTCCGGATGTTCCTTAAGCCACTGCTCCATGCTGGTAGGAGTCACTTTACTAGCCCATCTTTCATTATCAACAGGATCAATAGCAGCCTTGCCATTCAAGAACGCCATCCCATAAGCCAAATCGATATACTTGTCCGCATGCAAAGGACCGATGTTCTCTCTAGCCTGTTGCAACATCGCTTGGAGCTCAGGCTTGCCGCCAAAGCACTGTTTCTTCATCTTATAGCCACGCACTTTGCCGTAAATATCAGCGAGCTCAGGCATAGTGCAATAAGACGACTCGATATAGTAAACACCATGCTTAATGATATCCTGCTTTATGTTTAAAACCTTTATAACTTATTTAGTATAGAAGCTTTATTTAACTAAAAACCTAGTTTTAATTATAACTAAATCTCTAATAAGCTTTTTTA
>JABEEJ010000557.1:0-33213 GCA_013363135.1 Fusarium brevicatenulatum
CGGGGTAAGACGCACGTCCAGGAGGACGTCGGAGGAGGAGAGACATCTGTCGGTAGGCGACAGCCTGCTTAGAAAGATCGTCATAGATGACGAGAGAGTGCTTGCCGTTGTCACGGAACCACTCGCCTGGAAAGATGGATTAGTAAGAGAAAACAGGCGTTGAGTATGCGACATCTGAAAGGAAAAAAAAAAAGACAAAATGTTGCAAATCTTCAGTCGATGGGCGATTAGAGTCACTCCTTAAATAGCAGGCTTTGGTGCAGGAGTGAAAAAGGATGAGATTGGGCGTGTCAAAACGGTCTTCCGAGCTGCCACCTTTGCGAGGTGCTGAGGTGTAAGGCAATGTGCATTGTAGCTTGACTCTGTTAAGAAAGGCTTGCTCTTGCAGAGACGACAAGGAAACTTCGAGTCTTTTGATGCTGAACGAGTAGACGAGCGAATCGCCTCGATCTCTGGATCGATTATTCCTCCAGCGGCGATAATCGCCTGCTCCCTAGCGAGATGTTTTGTATTGGTCTTGTAATGATTTTTGAGTGACCAGAAACGGGAGAACTGGACATTGCACATCAAGCAGCGATAGAGTGAGAGTGACTTTGCCTGGGCATCCGTCTGCGCAGTAACGATTGCAAGGTCCGATTTGATGATGGGGAGTCCGGTGCGGAGTGACTCTGCCGCATCCTTGCACTTCTGTGATTTCTGATGGAGAACGAGTAGCGAGGGGCTATCAGCTACATAATGACAAAAGGGGCATTTGTATACTTCAGTGGCTCTGTTGTTCTCGATGTAGACCTTGTGTTGAGCGTTGACATGCTCTCGATTGTTGGCGGACCATGCAATACGGTTGGCATTCTTCCTCTTCCTCGTGTATTCTTCGCGACGATGTTCGACCTCCAACAGTTGCTCCGGACTCAGACCGCATTGATCAGCGACGAACTCATTCTAGGAGGTGTGTCGACAAAGAGGTTCCCATTGAATCTGGGCGCGTGTCCATGGAACATGAGGGAGCCACAACGGTTCCGCCTTAGTGTAATTCTGGGCAAAGAACACCATTTGGAAGAATCCCTCGATGAGGAGAATGCGACACTGTGCCTTGTACCGAACCAATACTTCAGGCATGGGGCACCAGCACAATAGTGTAGAGTGACTCAACTTGAAACCGGCAGCGTGGGCTTCCCCCACAGCCTTTGGGATGGTAGGACCTGTTAAGTCATTGTAATCTCGCATTCTGCCTCGCAAGCCGTGGGTCATGCTGGTTCCAGAACCCATGTAAACGCGAGGTTTCTGGCCTTCCTTCTCAAAGATATGGACGTAGACACCCCAGTGCTTGGTCAAATTCTTGCTTGGTGGAGGCAATGATTTGAAGTAATCTATCGTTGGAGGATGCGTAGAGGATAGTACCTCCGGGAGTGACTCTGGGAATGTAAGGGGAGAAGAGTCGGCGATGAAACTATATGTTTCGGGGTCAAAAACCATTGGGAACTTTGGATTCAAGAACCATGGCTCAAATGGGATGTCCAACATGTAGATAATGCGCTGGTCGAGTACTGCCGGGAGCGTCTCGGTTGTTGAGAGAATGAGCTTGTGCTCCGTCGAGTCTACATCGTCGACAAAAGACATTTCATCGCCGTCAAGTGCCATGATGATATCAAAAATCGATACAGGATGACAAGAGATTGAAGCATGCGGCGAATGACTCTGTCAGATTTGACATGGGTGGGAAAGCTCCAGGGAGTATAGCGTGTCTGGGAATGACTCTTGCGGGCTTCAAGAGATGTATAACTGAGTGCCAGAGAGTATAGTATTCACCCAAAGAACTCTTTTGAGGTTCGACAGGCGAGGAAAAGAGTGCCCGAGTAGTGCTTCTAAGGGTGACTCTGGAATGTAGGATTGTGAATGAGCACAATGCTGGGAGAAGGGGAGGCATCCCACTGGTCCTCTCTTATAGACCAGCCTGTCGGGAAGGTGCCATGTCGGGAAGTCATGGTTGTCGTCGGGGAAGGTGCATATGTGCTAAGAGTCACTCCGTAATATGGAAAGAGCGTCGACTCCATGAGGTGGGGCTTTCAGGAACCACAGGGAACGCCTTCCGAGAATTGAAGACAAAGATGCGAAAGGGAAAATGAAAAAAGTGGACCCATAAAATGTGTGGGTCACGTGACATTCGCGGATTGAGTTTGGGAGCCTTCGGCGGAGCAACAGTATGATTCGCAGGAGATGTAATTTGAACAAAGAAGGGATTGGATTAACAGAGGAAAGGTGCTGAAAACTTACCGATGGAGGCACCAGTGAAAGGAGCGAGGTACTGAAGAGGGGCGGCCTCAGAGGCGGTAGCAGCAACGACAATGGAGTACTTCATGGCGTCGTTCTCCTCGAGAGTCTTGACAAGCTGAGCAACGGTGGATCGCTTCTGGCCAACGGCGACGTAGATGCAGTAGAGCTTCTTCTTCTCATCCTGGCCGTCGTTCCATCGCTTCTGGTTGAGGATGGTGTCGAGACCAACGGCAGTCTTGCCGGTCTGACGGTCACCAATGATCAACTCACGCTGACCTCGGCCGATGGGAACCATGGCGTCAATGGACTTGAGACCAGTCTGGACGGGCTCGTTGACGGACTTTCGGGGCAGAATGCCAGGAGCCTTGAGCTGAGCACGGCGCTTCTCCTTGGTGTTGATGGGGCCCTTGCCGTCAATGGGGTTACCGAGAGCGTCGACAACACGGCCGAGCATCTCAGGGCCGACGGGGACATCAACCTTGGCAATGTCTTAGTTTCGAGTCGAATAGTTCAGGATATATAAGTATGCTTACAATCTCGCCGGTACGCTTAACGGTCTCACCCTCCTTGACGAGACGATCAGAACCGAACAACACAACACCGACCTGGCCGGCCTCGAGGTTCATGCACATTCCCTTGACACCGGAAGCGAACCTGTTACATAGTTAGATATGTGATGCATGACGAGACTATTCCAAATTCTGATCAGTACGTACTCGACAAGCTCCTCGGCCTGAACGTTGGCCATGCCGTGAACACGGGCGATACCGTCACTGTGAGTTGAGTGTTAGTATTGGCTGGTCTCAATTGAGTCATTCCTGGGTGTCAGGGCAATTGACAGCGTGGTGTTGATGTTTGAGACCATTATGCACCACCTGCGCTTTGCTCCGGTTGCTCCCAACAAAGATCCACATACCCGACGGAGAGGACACGGCCAGTCTCAGCGAGACCGGACTCCTCCTGAACACCACGAATTCGCTGCTCAAGGATGGAAGAAACCTCAGTAGGAGTGGCCTTGGCGTCGGAGGCGTAGAATCGAGCGGCATTGATGGAGGCGGGTGCGGCATTTCGGACCTGGTGGTGAAAAACAAGTTAGCCGAAGCCCGAAAAAGTCCTCGACTGGTCAGCGGCGACAGCGATCCCAAATAGCTCAAAAAAGCTCATGCGAAACTGAAAAGTATAATCCAACTACTCAATTGAGCTCTTTCGATGGGTTGTCGATGGATGCACGATATTTGGGGGCGCTGGTCGATGGCATTGTCGATTCGGGGGCTCGGAAGAGCACGTTTTAACTTACCGCGGCGACCCTGCCAGCAGCAGAGACAGCGCCGACGGCGCGCGTCGACTGTCGAAGGGCGTTCCGGAACATATTAGAGGTATACGGGAGGTTTGGAGATGAAAGGAGAGCAATTGCAGCCGGGTGCAATTGGGAGGAGGGGAGATTGGGGAGTGCGGTGCTGCCTTTACAGGAGAGCAAATGGAGATTTTTGAGGAGGATGGTCATGGAGGGCAGAGTCTGTCTGAGGGATAGAGTGGGGTTCAGCTACTCCGATAGACCAATCATGATTCACTGAGCGGTTTTGCCTGGATATTCCGAAGCAGTCTTAACAATTTCTTAGCTTGTTTTTCCAACCCGCTTGAATTTCGGGGCTTCATCTCGCCCACGGAGCTGACGTTCGAC
Source organism: Fusarium brevicatenulatum (assembly GCA_013363135.1). Lineage (NCBI taxonomy): Eukaryota > Fungi > Ascomycota > Sordariomycetes > Hypocreales > Nectriaceae > Fusarium > Fusarium brevicatenulatum. The sequence goes on from JABEEJ010000557.1 coordinate 3,953, forward strand.
AGAATCTGTGAGATCGATAAGGGAGCAGAAAAGATGGAGATGGCCAATTGCCATCATCTCTCGCTATTTGTTACCAATTGACCTCACCTTAGATCTCTGGATCCCCAATAGCCTCATCGTGCTAACTAATTTACTTCCTTCATCCAGTCAACTCCCGTACCGCCGAATGATCGGTATTACCCGGGTACGTGCCATAAGTTAGTGCCTAAGATATGCGGTTACAAAGGTTGAAGTTGTCCTACCTACGGAGTACAGACCAGGGGGATGCCTCGTGGAGCTTTGATCCATCAAGCTGTGGTTTTCGTTGTGGAGCCTTATTACATTGGCCCAGCCGCGGGAAGAAGAACACCTCAGACCTTATGTACTTTTAACTCAAAAAGTCAAATAAACTTGTCAAAAGGCACCCTGAGTTCTTACTAATTTACCTAAATCTTTTCAATCAGTTAGGAATACGGCTTAAGGTCCTAGGTTTTTTTTCTCGCCCCCCTAGCTCAGGTACTGGCCAACAAAGTGAATGGCCAACTCGTAACGCTATCAGAGACGTCAGAACAACACTTTGACCCGTCAAAGTGATCAATGGCGAGCTCTAGTAGCTGACAACTGGAGCACGCCCGTTATCTTGTAGCCTTGCGCTGGAAATTCCCCTATAAGACCTCGAAGCCTCGTTACTTATGGTTTTCCACATTAATTGCTTTGTGTCGACGGATGTCCGATATGCCCCAAGATACATATCAGATCCCGTTATCCATAATCTGGGGTGCACCCACAATAGCACAAATTGTTAGTCAGTCATATACCAAAGGAAGACCTTGCTATAGTATGCAGGAATCGGGACGCAAGCCCAATAAAGGCTTTGCAGACTTGCTTTTAGTTAGTTGTAATAGGTTCCCCGAGCTTTTGGCTTGGTCTAACACGAATGACCAATGAAAGCTATGGGTGTCGGCTTTCGTTCTCTAAGGCTTCTCGAGTGTAAGAAGAATTCGCATGTCATATTTGACCGTCCACCATCAAAGGTTTTCAGACGCCATATCTAAGTTATTCTCAACCTTATGTCAACCATTTTGTCTCTGAGGATTGAGGTCTTGTTTCTTACCACCAATGGACCATTCCCTTGTAGGAATGTTTTCCTCATGCAACTGGGGAAGCATCTTGCTCTTGATCTCTTTTACGAAACATAATCATCTTGGAACATGAGAGCCAGTATATTCAGTCCTGTCGCTAGGGGCTGTTGCCTGTGCGTTTGCTGTGAGATGATGATAACATGAGAAAGGTTGATAGGGAACGATTGTGAAATCTTCGTGCACAGAGTCGACAGTTTCACGCTCAAATTGACAACCCATACGGAGTAGCCAAATAGCCCTTGCATTATACGGTCATCGGAAGCATTGCGATATATTCAATACGAGCTGGCCAATTACCACTACGTTGACAACCAATTACGATCGGTGGGCGTATAACACCACAAGCAATGACTCAGAGTATAGTAGTCACACACGTCAGGAGCATTGACATTACTCCAAAGAGAAATCATCCAAGATACAGGTGATGCACCAAAGTCCCCAAAGGACATGTTTATAACGTCTCGCGTAGACGCAAACAGACGAGAGGCCAAGCAGACAAAGTACCAGTGATCTGACGATTGATGGCAATGTCACATTCATAGTGAATATCGGAAAGCCGGCAGAGTGCCGGTCGGTCTCTCAGGCCGTGGCTCGACTGAAAATTTCAAGTCAAGCTGATGCAGCAAAGGCAACAGAAAATACATGTCCCATGTGAGTTTCCCCCTTAATGTTCGCCGTGACCATCCGTAAATTCAAACAACCAATTTTTTTCAACCGTTTATCGGACAATGCCGTCAAAGCGAGACTTGAACCACTTGACGGTCTCCTCGCGCTTGATGCGGTGGCTGGCACCGATGCGGGACTTGGTTCGGCGGCGGCGGGTGACGCGCTCACCAGGTCGGGTCATACAGCAGTAAAAGTCCATGCCGTAAATACCGATAGAGGGGTCGTACTTGATACCAAGATCGATGTGCTCGCTGATACCGAAGCCAAAGTTGCCAGTCTCGGAGAAGTTGCGCTTGCGGAGCTCGTACTCCTTGACCTTGAGACCACGCTCAAGAATCTCCTCGGCCTTTTGGATGTTAGCATCTCTGCACTTTGGCATTTCCGATGTTCGTGTGTGAATTTACCTTAGGGCCTCGGACGGTGACGTGGACAGCAATCTTTTCGTTACGTCGGATACCGAAGGTTCGGACGGTGTAGCGAGCCTTGCCTTTAAAAATTTCAGTCAGATGGAATTGCATCGCCATGTTCAAAATTGGCCAACTTACTGTAGACGGGGGTCTGACCAGAAAGCTGCTCCAGCACCTTGGCGGCACGGGTAAGTCTGTCACCAGACTCTCCGACGGAGATGTTCAGAACGAGCTTCTGAATCTTCAGCTCCCGCATGGGGTTGTTTGCCTTCTCGGAAGCCATGGCTGCTGTTATTAGTCGACCTGGTGATGGAGTTGTCGAAGATCGCAAAGGTTGCAAGAGGTAATTTTTCAGTTTTTGTGAAGCTCGTAATTATTTGAGGGTTAAGCTAGTTGGTGCCCCAAGTGGGGCTCCCACTAGTCAGAAGTGGCCTAGTGCGAAAGCGGTACTTTGTCGGTGTACCTTTCAGCCTTCCGCATCAGGCTCCGCAGATTTTGGACCTCATAACTCACCTTCAGAGCTCCAGGCATTGAAGGTTGTTACGATCGCGCGCAAATACACCGCGATCTAACATCAATTTTTGAAACACAGAGAAACTGCCCCAGCACGCTCTCAATAAACCGCCAACATGTCGAACAAACAAGGAAAGATGGTGTGTCTGCCCCCCTACTCTTACGCGTTTTCAGCGTGCTTGATCTTGATATGCTAACAAGTTCTCTTTCTCAGGCCGGTTACGTACGTATACCCCGACACGCATGCGATTCGAATGCTACGTCTTTGCGACGGTTCAATCAAGCTGACTAGAACGGAACAGATCAACTGGCGGATGCGGGTTACTCTTAACGATGGAAGGGCAATGACCGGTCAGATGCTTGCCTTCGACAAGGTACAACATCTTCAGCCATTATTGTTGAGATCATGGCTGACTAGGATTTAGCACATGAACCTCGTACTTGCGGATACGGAAGAGTTTCGACGCGTGAAGCGCAAGCAAAACAAGCCATCTGCCCCTGGCGCAAGCGGTTCAGCTACCCAGACCATCGAGTCAGAGGAGAAGCGAACTCTTGGCCTCACGATCGTTCGGGGCGCTCATATTATCTCCCTGTCCGTGGAGTCGCCTCCTCCCGCCGATCCTAGTGCGCGACTAGGCAAGAGTGCTCCTGGTGGAATTCCTTCTGCCTTGGCCGCTGGCCCAGGGGTTGCTCGTCCTGCTGGACGAGGAGCTGCACCTCCCTCCCTCGCAGTACGTGTTTCTTTCCACCCAAAGTTGCCTGATCAACTGCTAACATTGATAAGGGTCCCGCTGCTGGTGTTGGTGGTGCTCCCCCGCCTGGCTTCCCTGGTTTCCCAGGTGCTCCTGGATTTCCCGGCCGTGGTGGTAAGTTCAAACAGTCTCGATATCCTCGAAGAGTCTCTAACCGTCTCCAAGCCCCGCCTCCTGGCTTTCCTGGAAACTTCCCTCCTCCGGCTGGTTTCCCTGGAGGCGCTCAGTTCCCTCCTCCCGGGTTCAACCCTGGTGGTCCCCCACCACCTGGATTCCAGCCTCCTCCCCGAAGATAGGTTATGTAGGCACTGGTTACTTCGGGCAAATTTTAATAGCCTGCGAGGAGGCATCGATATCGTAACTAAGACTGAGAATGTCTTGTCTGCTCGTCGAACCAAGACGTCACGTTGGAATACATGTGGGGATTATGAGCTTGGTACAAAAATGTATGTGAATTTCTTCATGGCACTTTACCGTCCTCCATCAATGTTAACAAGCTTGCCAAGACGTTATACGGAGCACTCGAGGCGCATGATGGTGTATTGGGCTAGAAGTGATTTGTTGTTTTATAGGATGATAGGCCGCTCCAAGACTATGGGTTCGTGTTGTCAAATCACCACAGTACATTTCGTGTCAACAAATTATGAACAAGCATGAGAGGAATGCCTTTGCCGGTCTATTTTGTGTCCCTGTCACTTGTTTATCCAAGCCTATTCCTTTATGTGCTCAAAAGAAATGTGAACTACTCGACTGTGCTGGTCTGAATGATATGAAGGTTGTAATGAAGTCCAGAATTTTGCAAGAATGGTAGAATTATAAACTGTCATTCGACTGAGCACCGCTTCGTCTGAAAGATAGCCATATCTCATTGCGGACAATGCCATGTTTAATCGTTGGTATAAGAAACAAATAGCAGAGACTTCGATGAAGTATCCTTCGGTATATCTTGTTGATCTAAATCCTCCCAAAGAGAACTCATAGTCAATGGTCCATAAGATGCTGAATTTTCCATACGGGAAGTCTGAATGAGCATGGCAACATGAACATCAAGTTACTGACAAGGTCTAAGTGTCTGAACTTCTTAATGCTCTCCTGACCCTTGGAGTTAGTTCGCTGTCTGAAGATAAATATAGGATATTTTCCGAATCTCATCCACATTCTAGCTCTACTTCCGCAAATGAAACCAGGAAACTGGCAATTTGGTCACGGTTTTCTGAGTGACTTGTCTTTTTGTCTTACTAGCCTGGTCTGTGGCCTCGAAATAGCAACGGCACATGGTACCGGGTCAGTCAGAAAAGCGCTTCACGTACTGACACTTCAAACTTCGATGCTCTCAGGATCCATCATTAGCCCAGAGGCAGACAGAGAACTGGGCAAATGGGGTTTATTCTCCTAATAAAATAAAACTGTACGTCATTAAAAGGGGTCAAACGGCTGAAAATATGATCCAACATGATTCTCCATCATCTTTTGGTTGTCATTGACATGCATCGGGGCCGAGTTACCGTCCATCGAAGCAAATCCTCGACAGTATAAACCACATGATAAATTATAGGGAGTTCGTGTTCGTTGAAGTCCGAAACCGCGCGATATGATATGAGTCTCTCTGGGACGATATAGGATCACGGAGTGACTCTTCGATATCATTGCTATACGTGTATTCCTGAGAAACTACTTAGGGACCAACTCCCGTCAACCGATTATAACCGTGTGCTTGCCGATCCTGGCCCAACTCCAAGAGCGCCCAATAAACCCAGCCTTGATTCATTCCAAGTTCTCGACTTAAATACCAACGGCATGACTGAAGACCTTGGCTGCCAACTGGCTGAGCAGCCTCGACTTGTCGTCCTGGGGAAGCTCCTGAAAGACAGCGTAGACACTCTTACCCTTTGCATCTCGGACAGCTCCTAGTCTGTTCCCTGCAACGGCTCCTGCGACAAGACCTGGCACATTGGCTACGATGAACCCTAGAGCGCCGCCGCTGACACCACCCACCATGCTCCAGAACTTGCCCGTGGGGTGGTTATCCCTGCCCTCGGCCATGCCCTCGTCGCGCATCATCTCCTCGAACACATCACTAAACTGCGCATCTTCGGTTTGCTCGCGATCCTGAGCCGGGGCCTGGCCTTGGTTGGTAAAGAAGTTCCATGCCCAGGAATAAGGGCTCTGTCGCGGCGCGGCGCCACCCTCAGTTTCCGTCTCGGGAATGTCCTCGAAGGGATCTGAAGGGGTGCTAGTGTTGAAGAGTTTGCGCTGTGCATCATACTCGCGACGGCGTACAGGGTCAGAGAGTGTGTAATAGGCGTCGTTGACGAGCTGGAACTTCCGTGTCCGTTCGGCTCGCTCTGGGGAGTCATTAGAGACGCGGTCAGGGTGCGTCTTTAGGGCGGCGCTGATTACCGGGGTTAGTTGTGTCGCGAGTCGAGACTACAAAGCAAAAGTGTCACATACCGCTTGTACGCATCTCGGATTTGCTGAGTGGTCGCAGTATCAGAAACCTCGAGAATAGCATCTACAGAAAGTTCTGGTTAGTTTTCACTCTGGCGCATTCACATGTAGTGCGGTCATGATGGCAGCTTACAGTAGTTCGGGGGGACTCCAGCAGTCATGATGAGCTCATGTAATACAAAGGTCTTTACAAAAGACAATGAAATTGAAGTCGATTCTAAGGAGCGAAAGGTCTACAGTTTTCCTCGCGAGGATATGCCAAAGCGCAGGTGGTAGGTTGGTATGTAATGCGAGTGTTGTTGAATCAAGGCCATCGGCGACTATCCCAGGGCGGAAGTGTCAACGTCATTGTGGCGGTGCCTATGTCAATGTGGCGGTCCAATCAAATCAACTTCTTCAACTTCAATTCGCTTCATGGAGCGTTGGGTATCTCAAACTAGAACTCCAACCAATGTCTTCTCAAAGGAAGATATCAAATACTCCTAATGATCGCTATGCTTTTCTTTCGTGACAAACCAGAAACTTGACTCGGTGAGCAACTGCCGTAGAAATTACTCATGAATGAACCATATGCCAATCCTCAACACCCCCTGTATCTTATGCCATGACGCCCAAAACCTAATAGCTTTGTTCCGAACCACCCCATTTTATACATAACTCCTGAACGGTACATTGATGATGATGATGATTATTCGACATCCTGCTCCAAGTATCTTTGTGCTCTCGATAACGCATCAGCTGTGATCTCGTTGGCGTCTGCTTGTCGACCAGCTTTCTGATAGTGCGCTGCCAGCACCCACATATCACGGATGACTCGTAGGTTGTTATTCGCACCGTGTGCTACCTCTCTTTTCGAAATGGCATGCCGTAGGTTCTGTTCGGCCGTGTCCCATTCCTGCCTCGACTCCTGTACTCGAGCTAACATCTTGCATGCGTATGCGTGAAATCGATCGTTGGATCTGGGTCCTTGTTCGGTTCTGGTAAGATCGAGTAAATTGATGGCTAGCTCCTCAGCCTTCTTCTTGTCACCAACATCCATCTGTGTGAACTCAAGTCGTAATGCTTCGACTCGTAACTGATCCGCATCGATCGCAGATGAAGTCTGACTCTGTGCTTCAGCCATCCTTTCTAGGGCCTGATACATCGCATCTTGCCGCTTGCCAAGTTCGCTTTCCCTACGGAGGCGTGTTCTCCCATCCCAAATTAGTTGTTCGTAAAGCCAGAGTCGATGGGCATCCGATGTCTCGATGTGTTGGCCCAAGAGATTAACGTTCCGTAGCCAGGCTTGGCGCAACAAATGACACAAGTATTTCCTTCCCTCATCTGTTTGATAATCGCAGTTACGAAGTTGTTGGAGGATAAGGAGGAGCGGGTGTTGAGCAGGCAGCTGTCGTTTCGCGAGTATTGTAGCATGATCCAAGAAAAGAGCCAAAAGCCGAAGATGCCCTCGGTCCACCATGTCGTAGATCGTATCTAGCACATGCCAGATAAGGTCGGGGTGATCATCGCTCAACACAAATTCGAGCACGTAAAACCCTCGACGTGCAGCCATACCAGCAAGGTCACCCTTCCCGTGGAACCAAAGGTCGAAAACAAGCTCGAAGATGCGGTACATTGTACGACTGTCTCGAATAGGGGGGGAGTTTGGGGTTGCCAAGTATTCTGACATAGGGTCTGACATGACAGGAAATATTTCTAGTTTGGATTGACTCCAGTTGAAGACGCCGCCGAGGACCTGTTCCAAATCAGAGTAGGGACCGGTGTTTGATGGCTGTATCAGAGCCATAGACGTAGTTGGATCATCTTGGTGTTCCTCTGGAGAGGCCGAGGATGAGGATGAGCTTTGTTCGTCAAATGTACTCGTCCCAGAACATTCAGTAGTATCCAGAGGAGTGGAAGCTGCAGAGCCAGTTTGACCTTTCCGATATGTACGTTTTCTTAAGCCCCATTTCTTTAAACGCTTCTTGAACATCTGCTCCCTTTGAAAGACAAATCAGTTTTTGGACCTTGCTGGTACCACATGCGTTTATCCCACTCACGTTGCTGCGAAACCATATCTGGCCTGAAGGATTGCCATAGTCTCGTTCAGCTTTCGATTTTCCTGAATGTATAGCTTCCTGATGACGTTGCGCATACTCTCCCACTCCTCCTCTGTGTGCTCCTTCGTGTAAGTCCTATCATCTACCGCCGGCGGACAGCCCGGTAGCCGGGGGGCCAAGACTGGCAGAAGAGACGACATGATATCCTATCATGAAGGGGGATATGATATAACAGAGGAGAACCAGGGGGGGTCAGCAAGCCCAGTGGGAGTTGCTCAGCTTGCACGGCAACAGTAACGGTAGTATCGACAATAGTGGTGGTAATAGAAAGCACAACAACCTCCGCATAGAGCCTCACGGTAATGTATCGGCAACGGCATGCCGGACCGTTGACTGTGCATGGCGAACGGGAACTCAACTTGTCAAATGCGCCTCCTCCGTGGTCTTTAGTCTTCGATGCCCGGCATATGAACCCGTTAAGAAGGGTTCGGCGCCGGTTCAATCTGATTGGATGGCTTAGTTCCCTGCATATTAGACATGACCTAGGCTGGTTCCGGCTATGGTCGGGAGTCTATTTTGCGTGTTTTTGGTCTGGAATACAGTGGATTTTCTGCTTGTTCCTGGTGCGAGCTACAGAAATGGTGTCAAAGTTGACAGCCTCACCAGCGATCATGTTAAATCCGCCCAGCCTCCTTTTCCTTTTCAGGAGAACATGTAACATGTATGTATATATCCTGACACGCAGAGGCCCACAGAGCCTGCCCAGGCAATTGTAACACTACAAGTTTTGCAGCTATTGTTGCACGGATGACAATGGTGATGACCTCATTAGTATGCGCCCCGAACGCTGTCGGGCCGCCGCGATATTGGCTATTGCTACCCGTGCTCAAGCCACTGTAGACGATACCACGGTCATTCTGCACGTTTGGTGTCAAAACAAGCTCGTTACCATTTGATAGTGGCGTATTAGGCGAATCGAGTTCTGGAGACGTGTGTTTGTCGTGGTTATTCGTCTATGCACTGCAAAGAACCTGCATCTTGGAGATGAGCCTAGTAAAGTTGGCTAACAGACGTCATCGTTTGAGTGGTCAACTGAAGCGCCTACTGCACGTTTTGATGAGCTTAAATCCACTTCTTCGATGATAGATATCGATAAGTCCGAGCGCACCGTAAATTTAATCCAATTGAAGTCAAGCGCTTCAACAGGGGTGAGTCCCTGCTCGGTGACCTTACCGAAAGCCAATGCCAACTAGCTTCGCTGACCATTGAAGTTTGACCTTGTTCTCTAAGGGTCCTCTTCTACAAATGATCGGGGGTCGAATTTCAACCAGAGTTCTCTGGATGTTCACTAGGCATTGAATGCCTCAGAAGTGTGAGCAGAATTATTTCATTTTGTAGAGTAAATGGCAGCATGTTTCAGGCGTGGAAACTATACTATCGCCCCAGCAGCGTCTTGCACCTTAACTCTTATTGGCAATTCATAAAGCAATCCATGCAAAAAGATGGTGTATTCGTAGCTTGACCAATCATAACTACTGCCAACTCCCGATCAGGATGTGGGACAACATCTACCGAGGGGTAACAAGACAAACTTGTTTTGTATGTCCTCTCAAAACTTCCACAATAGGGACAGTCTCTTCTCGAAAACGCCATACACTCAGACAATTCCCATAATTGAACCGCTAGTCTGTGCACCCGTATGCCGGGCGCCACCAACAACCACTACCGAATACCAAGCTTTTCGCTCGGAACTTGCCAGAGGCTCTTTAACTCATGGCAGCCTCGACGCCAATGCAGGTCGCGCGTACTGGGACCACAAGAGGTTAGGGACGCCTCTCATCACTGCAGAGCCTGACCGAGAAGGTGTCTGTGGGTGCGGGTATCTGCCGCCATTAGTCGATGTGTTGTTCCGCACACACGCACACACACAAAACGAAGCAACCAAGATGGCAGTGCTCCAGGAGTCCAGGTAGTGTCAACACAACGACTGCTCCCTTGAATCCAGACTCAAATAGCCCAAATGATCGGCATTTAACGTCGTTACAACGGGCGCAACTCCAACGCTTGAGTCGTAAGATCTTAGTGATGATCCTGTGGCGCTGGGAAATTCCGTTTATGATGCTTCATATCTCCATAGGATACTTGCGCCTTCGATCAGGAAAGGAAGGTGCTCTTGTCTTGGCTTTTCTTGCAGCTCTCTCATCAGTGTTGAATATACAGCCTTCAGGAATCGTCGTTTGAATCGTCGCCAATCCTCGTTCGTCGGCTTGCGGTTCAGCTCCACGTCGTCATCCTCTGTGCCAGACTCGTCCTCTTCCTCCTCTTCTTCAAAGTGAATAGGATAATATTGTATCTCGTTCCGACGAAAATGCCAAGTGGTCCTTGACAGGTCATCTTCTTGGGACTTCACGAAGCTGTTGGATAGAAGCTCAAGTTGCGACTCCGCCCTGTGGGGTTTTGACACACTTGAATTCCTCATGAACAACAAATAGAACTTTCCCCAATTTGGAGAACCTTGCGAGCTTTTTCACGAGCGTTTTCATGTTGTTTTTTGATACTTTGCCGCTTAGTATGGGGTAGTAGATACCAGTGCTGAACCCATATGATGTCCCAAATGCCACTTGGCTCAGGTCTCTCTTCATGAAATCCACCTCTGCGAGACAATGCAGAGTCCTCAATAACCTCTTGATCAAGAGGTAGGGCTGAAGCAGAATTATATCTCGGCTTGGGTCGATGTACTTGATTGTGTCGGAGAGTGTTAGTGGCCGGTAGCGATGAAGCACCAAGGCACGGGACTCTCTGCATACGGCTGCCAGTACAGGGGGGGCATCATGCGAGCTGCTGGAGAACATGAGCCCTGTAGAGGCCGGTGTCCTGAGCGTTGGAAATGGCGTGTCAAGAATCTCGTATACTCGAGGCTCTGGGAGGGCGTATGCCCAGACCATGGACCGAATCTCGGTCGGGAAATTGTTGAAAGCAACAAAGCCCATCGCGGATTATATTCTCCACTGTAGAACAGTACAGGCAGTTTCTTCGCTTTAAACCTCGCAGGCTTCGAGAAATTTCTTATCTATGAGTTATAGGCGTGCGAGTGACGAACGTTCTCAAAATGCTAGAGTAGAGTTGAAGCGAATGTCGCAATTTATCACCCCATTATCTATAGCGGCGCTTTTCCACGAGCTCCATGTGGCTCGAATCTTCCGGCCCGGTTGATATTTGGCATACCGTAAAACGCAGTGGCAGATCACGAAGCTTTTAAGTGTCGTTTTGGCACGAATCGCGGGGTTCCATCCCGTGTCCGCGCGCGAATCAGTTGATCATGACGGGCAATATAGGAAGCAATCATGGCGACGAATCTCATGATGTTTATTCCCACGGATTTCCGGCCATTGGTATGATGCCCATCGGATTCTCATCATGACATGATGTGGACTTGGTGGATGTTGATCTTCATCGTGCGCTCAGTGGTTGATATTATTAACCGTGACAACAAAAAGCCCAACCTCATTTAGCGAGCATATGTGCGTATCATCCAGAAAGTCCATGTCCACACCACACACACACACACACACAACACACAATCCGAATCATACAGGATCAAGAGAATGTATCATGGTTACACATCATGATCACCCTATGCAATACGTTATGTTACCCTACAGCTGGTACACCCGGAGATCGGAACGACTTTTAGCCGAGTAAAACACGCACGGACCATACGCAGAATCAGCGGCTTAAAATCTCGAACGCGTCGTCAAAGCAGGGCTTTTCCTTTCTTCTTTTCTTCTTCGTGCGGCTGGCATAACATGAAATTTTTATACCCGTGTTGCTCGAATCCTTGTTTCCATGGATGTAATCGCAGCGTCAGTTATGCCCCAGATCAATCATAATTGCAGGCCCGCCCTACCATCGTCTGGTTTTGGTGTTTTCACACATCTTAGTCGTGGTTGGGAGGCAGGACATCAATTTTTTTTCTCTCGTGACATGTATGTGTAATACTTGCGTCGGCAACCCGTTCGATCATGAAAGTTGGAGAGAACAGAATCAACAGTTCTGTTCAACTGCGGAGTTACAACTGTGTCTATCTGACTGGGCGGTCTTGTTCGCCTTTTGCTCCAAAACTCCTATTACCTGCTCCCTGTCGAGATGATGGTTTAATGCATGCTAAGGCACAATACAAATTCGCCGATATTCCATTGCGAACCACAGGACTCTTGGTAAAGAAACCTTACTCGTCCTCTCCTACCTTCTGAAGCTTGCCCATCTCTCGCTTTGCTCCAGCTTCTCCAATGAGTCTCACTCTGTCGAGACGAACAGTCTCTCCATCACCCTCACCCTGCTGAACGTAGATCACAAGACTCGATGTCTTCTGGAATTTCACATATCGCAAGCTCAGGCTCACTGTTCCCTCCTCGTTCCAATCCTCAGGAGAAATCTCGATAGCCTGTGTTGGTTCGGTATCGTCGGCTTCATTGAAGTCGAGGTTATGAGTGCGGTTGATATACAGGTGAATGTTGCCGGGCCTCATCACGTCTTCGTCGTCCTTGGGAGGGAGGGAAGTGAGCTGTTATACGCGGTTAGTCAGTGTCGGACTCGGTGCAACTTGAAGAACCAATAAACTGACCTGGAGAGTGTGGAGTTTGACAATGGACTGGAAAGGGATGTACAAAAGCAGCTGGTCATCTGCACCGCTCTGCACGTAGTCCTTGGAGGTTCCCTTGCCGTTACCGAGGCCGCTTGGCTTGGAACCATCGAAGAGAACTCGAACAGTCCCGGCGCTCTCATCAGCGTTGAGAACCTCCAGATCACGGAGTTCTATTTGGTCGGTGATGTCGTTGTAGCCTCGTGGAGCTTCCATACCCTTCCAGCTGGGACCACCGCTGGCCGAGCCAGCGTTTTCTCTGGCGGTCTTCTCATTGAGCGAAGTGGCCAAGGCGGGTATCTTCATGAGCGTATCCTTGAGTTTCTGAGGATCGGCACCCTGGACCTGATCGACCTGTTTTCCATCTGCAAAAACGATGAAGGTCGGCGGGTTTGTAATTTTGTACTCTTCCGAAAGCTCTGGTTGGTTGTCGCTGTTAACCTTGACCAACGTGATGAGATTCGGCTGCGCAACGTCTTTGGCGAATCTTTCGTAGATAGGAGCGATCTGGTTGGAAGTGTCAGACCAGTCAGCGTAGACTTGAAAGAATCACTCGTTAGCCTTTAACATCATCATTTGTGACAAGGGAATGATACGTCGCATCGCAGGATAAGTTGACTGGGATGGCGGGGTATCTCTAGAACTACCCGCAAAGATCGTCGATTCTGATGGGAGATTACTTACAGTCAGCGATGACTATGCGTGACGACTTGAGCACCGAGTCGAAGTGACGCTTCGAGTCTATAGTGACGACTGTGTTCTGCGACATGATGGATGGCTTGTGATGGTTTAGGTTGACGAGGCATGACGGTGTGGTAGAGACAATCAACCAGGAACCGAAACGCTGAGCCCCAGGGCTCCAATAGAAAGCGAGCTGGAGGGGTCATTACTATATCGGGGCTGGCGTCACCTAACCAATGGCGGGAAAGGTAGCGGCCCCTAAAGAAACCATGCGTACAGATCTTGCCGTCTTTTCATTACCCTGGCCTCGGAACAGGAAAGCATTTGACCTTCCACCAAGGCACCAAAAATGGCCAGTCGAACGGTCCGCCGAATTCATAAGCAGTTTAAGGTAGGTGCCTTGTATTTCATTTTCATCACTGGGATATTCCGAGTGTTGCCTCTGAAGCCCAAAGTTGATCAGGTGAGTGATTAGTGCGAAATAATTACTAGCCACCTACTCAGATACCTTACCTTAGGTAGATAACTGTGGTTAGCCGATAGATATCATTATTTAACTGCCCGTAGTAATCTAGGTAGACTATGGTCTTCTCTCAGGTCTCGATATGTTAAAAATGAGCAAATTTTCTATACTACCTACTAACCTACCTACTACCTTAGTAAAAGGAGATATATCATATTAGAGCTAGCTTGTATCTCTCTCTCTTTGGGCGTTCAAATTAAAGCAGTCCCCTTTGCCAAATGTTTGAAAGCCAAAATACGAACGTAGCAAGCCCCTTGATGCATATTCCCAGTCTGCCATTCCTATGCTCGTAAACAGTCACCCTTGTCTCCTCACACATGGATAGATATGCACCTTAACCAGAACCATTGACTGGTGTTTCCAGGAACGGGCTGCCAACGATTGCGTCTACAATTAGATGGCAGTGCAGAATGGCATCCGCGAGTAAGATAGGATCATCATTGAAGGTCGAAGTTGACACTTTGCCACATAACAGCAAGGTGAGTGTACGGAGGAAAGTGTCAACGGTGGTTGACGAGGCAGGCAGGGCTGGAGAAATTATAGGCACCATAGACAGGGCCCGTTGTAGATGCCAGTATCAAGTTGAGTTATTGCTTTCGGCGTGACAATATGTTCCATCAATGGGGTCATCATCTTAGGCCAGAAGATCTACTTTTGGTCAACGAAGGACAATCAATGGAAAGATGCGAAGAGTAATTACCCTTAATTCATGGAAAAAGTCTGTTGCAGCCGCCATAGTCATACCGCCTTCTCCCAGCTACCGAATCTTCCTGATGCTTTCTTCAAACTCTGGTTCGACTCGACTTTCCAAGTTCGACGTGCTCAGCGCAGCTTCTTCAGCCCTCAAGACTCCGTCAAGGTTCTGGAGAAGTTTAATATCACCATCTGAAGCTGTTGTTGTCGTTGGATTTTCTGGTGCTGATATTTGGTGAGAGGCTGAAGGGCCAATCTTAGACAGCCCCGAAGATTCCATGAAATCTGATTTCTCCAGATCTTCGACGATTCCCCTTCAGCAGCTCGGTAATTGTATCACGGATATGAGCTCGTTGAATCTTCCGGGTGGTTTGTCGTTCGCCGACCACGAATTCAGAGTAAAACATACACTTCTTGAAATGGCGACTCATAGAAGAGAGAGGTTTCAGCTAGCAGAGGCCGTTCAGCTTGTTTTGAAGAGTGAAGTATCTGACCCTCTTGTTTTCATTTTTGGCCAATCTCACAATATATCTAGACTCTCTGGTGTTGATATGTGCGTGGATTTCTCTGTCAAAAGTTTGAACACAGTCGCACGCGGAGTGGTTTTTTTCCCCCCAAGTAGTGTTCATCGAGAATCTTGCCATCGTCCTTTTTGAAATATTCTTCGACGACAAGGGTGAGATATTTTCTATTATTATGGATCTGCAAACCGCATTCATGTCAGCGATGGATGACTCTTCTATGCTTGTGGTTCTCATGCCAAAGTTAACCTCTCCGTCGCCGAGAACAGCCTGAGATACCTCAGTATCCAACGTACTGAAGAAACCAATGGTTGCTTTTGAATTCTTGGTCCCATGTCGAACTTTGAAGACGAGTGACTTCTCTCATCCAGGTTTGCCTGTGTTGAAGGCAAGCCCAGAGCAGCTGAACGCCCAATCCTCTTCTTGATGCTCAGCCATGAGGAATTGGGATTCCGCCTTCAATTGATATGACTGAATAGTAGAGAAGATTAAATTGGAGTTAAATACAAAAGGGAAAGGGTTTGAAATATGTTGTTTTTCATATATAAGAAGCCACCCAGAAGGCCTCTGAATCACTGCGCTGCACTGTTAGAAATAACGACATTTACTTATCATTCGTATTATTGCCATAGTTCTCATAGTTCTCATAGTTTGCTCGTTCATTAACCAATAAAGAGACTAAAAGCACGCGAATTAGCTATATAAGTACATGTATAATATGTATTTATAATAGGGGAAAGGGGAATATAGTATCTTGGGGAATTATACATGTCACTCGCTAAAAGTCCATGATATAAGCTATTATCCAGGTATCTGAATTGCTATAGTGTATTATATTGAAATGAGCAGGTATACTAACTTGGTGGCCCTGATGCTTTTTGAGATGTTAGTATACTGGCTGGTTTCATTGGAAATGAACGATTGTTGAAGGGAAACACAACGTTCTGTCAGATACGACACCTGTTGGATGCTGCATAAATCATATCGTCAAGAGTGATTGGGCTTATGATTTCATTGTGTGATCTCCCATTGTTCGTCAACTGAACAGATATCTAGGTTTAGTCATTTACTCCTGCTATTCCTTCTACGTGAACATCGCCAACGATCGTGGACTGCCTTTGAATACAATCAAGAAGCTTCGAGAAAAGCTGGGCTACCGTTCGAACTTGCTTATCACAGCAGAGTTAAGGCGGTTATCCCTCGAAGCGCACGAGGCAGGGTTCGGGATTACCATCAGTAGATGTAAACAATATCGACTACGATATATGGCATATACTAACTTCAAAGACATCAAGTTCTGTAAATGATATTATAAGCTATAAATAATTTGTATTAGATTAGTAAAATGCCCGCACAGGCTCTTCAAGTTTGTAGCCGCTTTTATTTCTCAGCTCGTCATTCTAAGCATGGTGTCCTCCTGCTTGATGAACTACAGACACATTGTCGCAGGTAAACAGTTGCAACTCTCTTGTTGGATTATACACGGGCGTCTTTTATACCAGAATTGAAAGGAAATTGCCACTGCCATCCCCAGAAAATTGTGATACAGCACCATAAGCCTTCTTGTTGGCTTACAGAGGCATCGAAGAAGTCACCTGCATCGCTTTATGTTAAATTCGGCCAAGTAACCTGTGTGCTGAGGCGAGCCTCGAAGTGAGAATGTATCGTCATAAAAGTTACGAGTGTCGCTTCGTGGTCAAGTAGATTGGTCGATTTATGCGCTACACATTGTCGCAGCCAAACCAGTCGTAGCTTTGACCTCAAGTGTCAAACTCTGTGACCTGTTGCTTTAACATGTGTCTTTACATTTTTATCAGTCATGTTTATGCTAAGATGGCTTGTAGTTTTGCTGTTGTCGCTGTTACCAATCATATAAGGTCCCTAGATGAGATACATGTTAGAGATCGCCCAGTTATGGCTTCGACCAGTTATCTCAAACGTGATACCCTTCTTTCCGGCGGCCATCACCAGATATTAACTCATCCAGACTTGATATTTGACTGCCTTACTTGAGTTTTGCTAGTCATTATGGCCAGCTTCTCTGTCTACTGATGGCTGGACACTCTAGTTGCGAGCGATTATTGCACTGTTGCACTCCCTAAAGTCATGAATAGTATGTCAGTCTCTTGACTATTGCAAGATACAATACTGAGAATAGATTCTAATAGTAAATAAGATAATAGCAGTTCATACTTGATTTATATAAAGCTAAGTTGTGTGCCTTGTTAGATACCAAGGACTTGCTATTCGGTGACTTGTGGTTATATTTGCTAAGTGAAGGTGTTAATATTTGTGTGACTTAGATCTATGAACACCATGGGCTTGCTACAATCATATATGTCAAGGGATGAGGAATCATGTGGGCGATTTTCTAAAAGTTTAGTAAACCTGAATAGAAACTGGTGATTCTCCTTATCTAAACATATATAATGCTCCCGACACTATATATATAAGCCCCTTAAAAAAAAAAAAACGCAGTCCTATGACTTTTATAGCGATCTCTGTTGCGTTTATGAATCAGAAATACTTTATCCGAATTAAGAACCAGTGAGATAAGACCGTCCAGCGCACAATGAATGGATGGGACTAATGTGAAGTTCCTAGTCCCACCCAGTAGAAGAACCAGACAAAGTGTCAGCGTGCAGGAGCAGCAAAACAAGGAACAAAAGGAAATGAAGTTCTTGCAGAGCTAAGACAGTGGTGAACCCGACGTCAAACTTGACAGTCAAACAACAAATCTTACAATGTCTCAAGCTGTGGCGCTCCGGGTTCCTGCGGCAGCGATGATTCTACGATATTAGAGTGTCTAGGCCGTCATCGTTCTTGCGACAACAACGAGAGACAACAAGGTTGCATCATGTATGCATATGCGAGGCATTGCATACCCTCAAGAAACTGTTGGTCGAGAGACGATGCTCTTACAGTAGCGTGCACGCATGTTTTTCTGTGCTTTTGTTGAGTTTTTCGTGCCGTTGCCACTCCCGTCTCGCGTGGCCGGACTAGATCCGCGTGGTTAACGGTGGAACGGATTGGTACTATTATTGGGGCTCGCCGAGTGGAGATTATCGGGGCTTGACGTGAGGGAGAAAGATGGAGCCCAGTCACTATTTATTCTTGTCCTTCACCTTTCTGGAAGCATGCATGAAGCAAGGGATGAAGGTGAAGGATTTTCTTCCGCACATACAGGAGGACAAGAGTGATTTGCTGAAACTCGGGCGAGTCGTGTATCGGAGCAAAACTGGAGGAGTCTGGATTTACTCTTGCTCTAGCACTGTCTGATATAACGCCGTATAGGTACAGGTGCAGCTGCAGCTGCCGGAACTGGGTTACATTGCTGTAGCGATCGGATTCTGGGCTCCCGTCAATCTGGCATTTCCTTTCTGTCGGGTCTGTTACTGCTCTGCAAAAAAAGCAGCCCTCACAAAACCCAGCCCATAGCTCTGCTTTTGACAGGCATGTCCTGACCAGTCGATTGGAAGGCCAGCACCGATCCAAGGAATGATTTAGGAACTGGCAAAGTGAAGCCACACAAGCAGATGTCACACAAAGATGGTTCGCAGTTAAGTGACACTCCCGCAATTACCCTGGGTCGCTGATGAAGTGATTCCACCAGACCTGTTACATGACAATGTGAAGTGAGATATTCAGCCAAGTCAAGTTTTACTACCCTACCCAATAAGTTCTCATATGCAATTATGGAATGTCTTGGATTTCATATTGCTGCTCCAGCTGTTCCGGCATATAAAGACCAAAAAGCACCAATATCGTGAATAGTCAGTCATTAGGCATATTTTGTGCATGCTATCGATGTTGTTTCAGTCTGGTCAATTGCATAATAAAGAACGTATGAAGGAAAGTATTACCTGATCAGGCCTCTTAAACAACACACTGAAAGGGTTACGGCCCAGTACGTTCATAATCTTGTTTGCCCATCGTGCGCCTGGACCTGTGGCTTCCAAGTCTTACAACAGACAGTGGCAAGCCTTTAAGAGGTCTGACAAGCTGAACACAGCTGATGAATAGGTTGAGTAGGACAGGTACCATCAACAAGGGAACAACAGAACATATGAAAACCGACTCTCATGAAATTTAAGTTCAGACACATTATCTGAGGTAAGGGCCAGCACAAGGGATTATGAAGGGAGCGTGAATAATTAAGTTGGATGCTGTGCACAAAGTTCCCTTTTTGCCTCTCATGGGCCATGGCCGAGCAAGCTAAGTTAGCCAATCTGCCACTGACTTCTGTGAAACCTAAAAAGGTTGAGTGAGACACTTATGCATCTTTCTTGAGAAGCTGGCTCGTTACCTGTCGCTTGTATTTGTGAGCGACTCAGGCTTGTATGACCCAAAAAGCAAGGGGTAGTCTTGTTGACATGACCAGATGTCATTGGCGGGGTAAGCACGACTCGGACCCAGTCATTGAGGTCTTTTGATTGACGGCGAATCCTGAAAAAGCCTAGCAGAGACACCAACCAAGGCAGAGAAAGTGAGATCTGATGGGAGATCTGTCATAATAGACGTAAAAAGAATACAGATTATACGGAGTTCTTTAACAAAAGGTCGAGGGCCTGCCAGGACATTTGAGTAATCGCTGTTCCCATGGTCAGAGGAGTCATGGTGAGCTTCTTACTTTCTATAACGATACATAGCCTCTGATTGGTCAGACAGCCATGAGCCTCGTACGCACATAGGTACTTGGTTGGGCATGCTGACCAAGGCTAGTATCATGTGATTTTCATCCATTTGACTCGGGATATCTGCTGCATTTCATTACGTCGACAGCTGCAAGCTTCTTTGTCTGATGCAGCAACTGTTGACAAGGATACAAGAAGCTAGGAACGAGCAGTACTCGAGGATAAGGTGCACGGCCTAACAACCATGACAAGCGGGGAAGTCCCATGCACTCCGCCACTACAAAGGGCCAATGAGCAGAGATGAGACAGACAAAAGAAGCAATATGGACTCCACCCTTCTAGGGTCCCTGTGAACAAAGAGACAAGGGCTCGCCATCGTTTTTGAAGTTGAACTTGACCCCATTAGAATGTGCAAGTGACGGATAGACCGCAATCATTGCCAGGAAGGTAGTATTTGGCTCTTTGTATACAGAAACTGTTTGATCTCACCTTCACATCAGCCTTTTGTTTCGAACAAACTTGAGCATTGGGTTGCAACCAGGAGTCCTTACAGAGAACCAAATGATGGGAAGCTCTGCTTGTCCGCCAATGGCTCGTCGAAACCTCATCTAGTTGTTCTCATGGGTGAACATATCGCACGCTTAAGTCAGATATTTTACCTGTCCAGTACTATCAAGAAGAAGAAAAAAAAAAAAAAAGGTTTACATAGGAAGCGGAGCTCATGATATGCTAAAGCGTCTACCCTAGCTCTAACCCTGGCTTTCCACCAGATCCTGATGCTCCTCTGAGACACGGACCGTATGTGTGCCTGTGCGTAAGTCTTGGCCTCGGCAAACTCGTAGGACAATAGACGAAAGTAAATAGCACTTATGGCTATGTGTAACTGGGACAAAGCAATAAGCCCATACATGAGGCTGCAACTGACCCCAAGGACAACAATAAGTTTCGAATCATCAATTTGAAAGAGTGCTATAAGAGTTATTTTGGCATCATCCGAGATCTCAGTGACAGCCCTAATCCAGAGCGTGAGGAAAATTTGCGCCGTACTTTTCTTTTTATCCACGGGCGACTGGAAAATCACGACTCCTTGCGGAGTGATGATGGGTCATGGTATATACCGGGCTATGCAAGGAATTTCCGATAGTTCCTTAATCATGATATTTACCCCAGGCCAATGGCCTTTCGGGGAACCATGCTCAGCACCGAAAGTCCCTCGCTCGCAGCACCGCAATTCTAACGGCATTGTTCAGGGCCTTAGTTGGAACCTCCACCCTCGACAACAGAGTTCTTAGCCTTCATTCAATACGATAAGAAGTAACTCAACATAGCACGTGCCTGAGCTGAGTTTCCCCTTGACGGAAGTGATCTGCTATTGCTGATAACCTTCACGTCTTGGAGCTTCCCGCAGAGAAATTCAGCTTGACAGGCCACTGTCTTTTCAGCTGCTTCTGTATCAACAAAAACGGCAAATGCGAATAATTCCATTTGAGAGACAAAATATGACAGTGGAGATTTGCATATGACTAGAAGTAGATATTTTGCCTGCGAGACCGGAATGCTGGCATATTACCTAGCTAGCTGGATTTTTGTCAGAATTGCATGTGAGTAGCGACGACAACGCTAAAAGGGCTTGGTTCACCTCGACGGGGGAGGGGAGGGGGAGTAAGCTGTCTACCGTTGACCTAGGGTACTGTGCTGTATCGTGGGGGAAAACAAGCCGCGGTCTGGTCTATCGGGGAGAGATCAAGAGCCGCGCTCCTTGCAGTGGCTAAAGTAATGGCCCTTGTTAGTTCACACCGGCAGTGGCATCGCTTTCCCGTAGCATATCCTAACATCATCAGAGCGTGATAAACCTGGGTCTTCTAATGGATCAGCACTCTGACTTAGATGTGCGGTGACATCAATGGCAGAGCGCATGGTCCGTCGTGGATGGAAAGGTTGGTACCTAGATGGACCAAGTCAATTGCCGTGTCAAGGCGATCGAGTCGCAGAAAGGCAGGGATGAGAAAGAGCCTTGGGTCAGATATAGAAGACAGGGGTAGGAAACAACATTCTCTTCGAGTATCGTCACTGTTTGCCTACACTCGAACTTGAATTTCCTCTCTTCTTGCGAGTAAGCAAAACACCGTAAGGACATCTCCGAAACTGGGTTGAGAGTGTGGCTGTCCTGCGGGCCCTCGGACAAGCATGTCTCTCGCAAACGTCTCTGCTGCGCGTGTGCCCGTTTCTGTTCTTTGAAGAAAAAGAAACCATAAGTAACTCTCAATGGATGCATCCAGGCGTTATTGAGGAGTTCAGAATAAGACTAGCCCAAGTTTGTAAGGGTACTGGGGGTGCTGAAGTTGAAGGGAGTTCGTGCCCTAGGGAGGATCTGGAGGGAGTGCAGGGGAGCGGCGTCAGCTGTGGGTGTGCTCAACTGCTTCAAGTGGGGCTGACAAGGGCGCTGGTATCCCTATCCCTGCTCCCGCAGCAGCCACAAACGTTTTACCCTCCAACGTCCTACCGTTGGAGCTGGTCATTCCTTACTGAGTGATGCTTAAAGTCTCCCTGAAGCCCAGAGCTGTTTCCTTTGACAGATGATGGTAGAAAGAAGGGTAGTTACTGTTGTTTCAAACTGTTAAAATTACAGCATATCTGATCTTATTCATTCACCTCATTTTTTACTGCTTATTTGCATCGTCGGCAGTCGTGGTAGCAGAGCTACGGGTCGTCCTTGGTGGTTCTTGCCTCGTGCAACACAAACACAGCCTCAGGTTCCTTCCCTCTCTTCGCTCGCTCCGTTATACCTGCTGTGCAACCTTTCTCACATCATACCGAATTGCATTTGCTCTCACGCCTCACACAAAAGCACATTATTTATCATTTGCAGCTCAACATCAACATTCAGGTCGCTTGTTACAAGAACAGGACCACACTGTTTCATTGTTGCAAAGGTCAGGGCTCTACACTGTTGCAATTCGCATTACAGCGCAGAGCAACGAGGGCGAGGACGAGGACAGGATAGTACAACATCAAGCTCGACAGAACCAACCCATTCTGTGCCTGGCGCTTCGGAACACATGAACGAGAATACAATTGTTGTTCGATCATCAATCCACATCGAACCAACGTCTCGAAGAGCAAGCAGGTCTGCGTCGGGAATCCAACTGATTGCATCCGCCCTTGTGGTCATGAACTATTCTCCTTCCTGCAATTCTCCCTTCGTCACTGTTTGATACAGTCACACCCGAACCAGTCTCGAGCATCTAGCGCCATTCAGCTTCAATTCCAGTCTGAACTGTTTTGCCTTGTTCTCACAAAACACCAATTTCCACCACGAGTGACTCTGATTCACCCAAAAGGTCACTTCGGCTTACAGCTCGTCTCTTCATTTCCTCCACTGATAAGTCTTCACTGCATCAGATCTGGTACGTTACAACCCAATTCCTTCGTTCCGTGCGCCTCTAGGCACGAGGTGCGCTCAAGACTATCTTTCACTTCGCTAACACGACTCGATCTAGGCATCCTGCGCAACGTTAACTTGCCTCTTCACTGACCAAAGGTTCAATATGGCCAATGGTTTCGGAAGCCTCGAGCGCTTCTTCGCAAAGAAGAAGACGCCAGCCGCCTCGACCGATGCAGTCGAGCCTGCTTCTAACCCTCCAACAATACCTCAGTTTCCTTCACCTTCTTTTATTCGCCCAAAAACAAGTCGCATGGCGGCGCGAGAGGAAGTAAGAAAGCAGCCGGGTAATCGAGTTCCATCTCTAACGGCTCCTCTTTCTCCTCATCGGGTGGACTTGATGCACGCCCAAAGCCCCACGCGATTCTCAAATTCGCATAAGTTACAGTACTCCCCTCTCAAGGCTTCTTTCATGCCTACACAAGACAATTCCTTCCTAGACGACTTTGATGTTTATCAATTTCCGCGACCTCCAACCCGCCAGGGAGAAACATCTGCTTCTTCATCCACCTGTGATCCAAAATCATCCATGGAAGCCCCTAGTGAGCGTAGCCTTTCATTACGACATTCGAGAAAGCCTGCAACTAGAACTTCCCGGCTTAATACGCCCCCATCCTCAGACCTGGAAGATGAGGGTGCCTGCAGCCCTCAGTATTTCCGCGACAAAAAGCTTCCGGCATTGCCTCCCCAGAAGCCGCCGACGCCAGAGTCTTCACCAGAGCTTCGTCCGGTTCACATTGCTCAACTGCGAGCATCCAAGTCTATCGACTTTCTGAACAGGGCAGTTTGCAGGGACATTCGCCGCCATTTCACCAAAACTCTGGATCAGAGGCCACTTCGAAAAGCTATCAGTCAGACTAGTTTGGAAGACACCACAAATAGGCTCTCCATTACTAGCTCTACACTCCGAGAACCAGACTTCAACGAATTTTTCAACCTCAGTGATGATGACATTGCTGAATCGGCTCCCGCAGATGCGGATGCGGTAGAGACATCAATATACGCCACTGCCCCTTCTGCCCCCGATTCTCCTCGTTCTTCCCTCCTGACACTCACCCCACCTTATGCAAGCAAACCTGCAACTGCTGCAGCATTTGAGGCGGCTAGGATTGCTAAACGCTACAACTTCGATCTCGTTTATGTGGTCAATCTATGGACTGACTATGAGCGAATCAATTCTGAAAGTCCCGCCAGCATGAACTCACCAAGCAAGAAATTTGGACCCCTGTCTGGTCGTCTTCTCGCCGCTTATGGACTGGAAAATGTCAACCTGCCTTTCCAAATATCAACAACAGCTCATAGCAAGATTTTGAAGACTCCAGGTTGGATCGAGTATCGAGCAAAGGAGGTCCGTAATGATGAATTTGCGCGAGGCTATGCCTGTGCTTTCTACACTGGCGAGTGTTCAACAGGGGGCCCTGTCATCTCGAGAAACTCTTCTTCTTCAACATGCTCTATCCAATCCATGAACACTGACCGTGGAATCATTTTCGCGGCGTATCGAAAACCGCGAGCTGACGGTAGCTTACTTGGAATTTCTTCTGGCCCTGCCGATCTTGTCAACGTTCACAAGGATGCGGAGGCACTTGTCGAAATGCTCGTGGACATCCATGTAACGAATAGACTCCGAGAGCCTCAATCGCGTTGCTACCAATCAGAAGAGACAGGCCCAATGCCGTCCCAGCGAAATGGGCGTCTGTAAGGCCACTATCAGGTCTCATCCTTACAAACCACACGACAACGAGATATGCTTACACGACTTCATTTCATTTGTCTTTCATGCGAGCAGGTCATGCTTCGCTACGATGTTTTGTAAATTTTTCGTTTACTTGTTTGACTCAAGATACCACAACGGGCGGTCACCTGTCGATTTTCGTTACACGTTACGGTCATGAATGGCGGCACGATTGATATTGCCAGGTCGCTTTTGTACACCGGCACAAACTCTGAGGAGTGATAGAACCAGCAGAGGAAATTTGAATGCGCCTCAAGTAACGGTCGGTAATAGTTTGTCATCTATAAGCCATTGATAGGCCATGTGTGGATGAACTCTACTTGATGCTTGATGCGTTATGATTAAGGGAAGCAATGGAATTTTTAGTCAACCCAAACCCACCATGACAATTAAATGAACAAAACTTCTTAATACCTCTCTTCATGCCACTCTAGTGTTATTGGTGTCAGCGCTGAAGGTTCCGTTGGGAATATGATTGCCATTTGAAAACCGCCTTCAAGCTCCTTAGATTGCTATTCGTTATCCCTATTTGTGCTTGAAACATACGGGCGACGTTACCAGGGCAAATGATAGTGAAGAACCATACATTAACTATGGAAATTTGGAGGCTCAAAAGAAGTTAAAGGGGCTACAGAGTATATCGCGTATAGACAAAAAGAACAATCGAAAGAGCCTGACTGGAGAATATGAGTGAGCAGGGGATGCTCACGCCATACCCATGAGAGGCTTATTTATTATCAGCCAGTCTGACCGCAGTGGAAGCTGACTGTGACATGTTTCTGGACGGTCATGTCTAGTCTATTGTTCAGACCGAAACATTGATAGAGCCTAAAACCAGGGCATGGTCCCTCCGCCCATTAAAGGGTTGCTCAAGAGATTACGGATTCTCCAGGTAATCATTTTAAACCTGTCATCTCTTGGTATTCAGAGGAGAGCATTTCATTGGGCCTCGGTGACTGACAGTGGCTCTTGTGTGTGTATTTATATATTCGATGGTTTGTCTACGGACTTTGTCCTCACTCAGAGGGCCTGAGCAACTCACGAGAGGGCGAGGAGATACCGAAAGCTGACTGGCGATAGCAAGCGTTCAATAGTAGATCAGCTCGGAGTTTGCCGAATAGGTACTTGCAACATACCTAACGTTAGTAGGCGCCGACTATCACTTGAGCGAGGGAACTCTATGAATACTCTGACAATCATAAATCCCGAGGATCTTAGATACGAAATGATGGAGGACGGTTTGTTGCTGGGCTTGGTCATAATAGGGTTTAAATCGGCTTCCTCAGAAGATACCAGTGCTGATATTTCTATTCCTGGCAGAAATCGACGGCATAACGGAGCAGTAACACTCAAATACTCACCGAATGAGGCCTTTGCGTGTGGCCTGTTGTTCAAATGATTGCGGCGCGTTTCTACTATGGATCTCATATTCTCTCTCTAAACTCGATGATGCTGGGCTGCAAATATATCAGCCAAAGTTTTCACATATCTAATGAATCTTTGCCCTTTCGAGATCATTTGGGGAGCTTTCTGGGGTCTTGGTCCCCCTTCATCAGAATTGAATGCCAACTTTGCTGCTCTCGTCAAGTATGGTGACAACCAATACTAATCGTCTAGTGGCAACCCCTTAGACAGCCAGAAGACCCAAAACCTTTGCGCCAGGAAGCGTAAAAGCGTACATTAAAGAAAGCACGGGGTTTGCCTCAGAATATAAAGTTGTAGTTTCTCTACCGCCTCTATGTCATTTCTGTTACTCGACCCCGACAGCTTTTGTAGAGTGACTGACGAGTGTTGCTTTCGTTATGGTGAGCCAAAGTATTAACCGCGTTGATCAGAGGTTAACGAAAGCCCCAGGCAGAATTGGGTTATCCATCTAGGGAAGCATGACTAGAAATAGATTATGATATACTGTTAATAGTATGTGAAGTCTAACCAGCATCGTTGCCCAAGTTGCGCCTGTTGCTTTCCAAACCCTGACCTAGAAACATTGAAATCAGGAAGTAGTCTATCTTCAAGCTCAGCTCTGACTTGAGGAACTTGTCTATGAACTCGAAGGTCTCCTCTCTCAAACCAGTATGTTCTCAATCCTGACAAATGATTTAGCGTCATAAGTCTTCTATCCAATATTTGTCTTTCTCCACGCTTTGGAGATCATGTCATGGAGAGCTTCCGCGCGATTTGCCAGAGCCTGAACCCCGTCGAGTTTATATACTGATTCTCCCATGGCCTCCTTAAGCCCTTCATATCATTTTGGGAGTATATTGTATCCGCTAAAGAAGATTGACTGAGTTCGTTATAACTTCACTGGTGACCTAAACTAGAGAGTTTGACCACTCTGTTTATACGATAGATTACAGTCAACATTTCCTAGTAAGGTAATTTGGATAGGCCTAATATTTTGAACTTAACAGAGGTTGGATCTCGCGGGATCTCTCATGGTTGTCTTACTACAAACCATTCATTTTGCTTGTAATACTCCGTGTGACTCTAAATCACGAAGCTGGAAAGGTTGGTCAGGGTATGATCCAAATGGCTAGGAAGTCACCAATCATTGATTGCACAAGCAGTTCCAAATGTCACGATGCCATGATGTAAGGTACAAGGCTACAACGTAGTGAATCTGTATTGATCGTTGATTTGGCGGTGGCGACATTAGTCGAATGGGATTCTCCGCAATCCCTGATCACCGCCCCTCTTCTTCATCTCTTGGGCAGCAGCGATGCTGCTTGGAACCTTGATACCACAGCAATCACCCCAACCTGTGCCATCGTGAGCCTTTCCAGTGTGGTCATGGCCCTCGTGTGGATCATGTTCGGCATTCTCATCTTCCTCAGTACCTGTGTCTTCGCTCATGCCATCTGCTGCTGGCACGAGAGATCCAAAGAGGAAATGCTGCATGACAGGTAACTTGCCCAAGACTTCAGCGACGAACATGCGGCGCATGCCGCCATCGATCTTTGTCCACGATCTCGCTGATGAGATATCGTCTAGCATGGGACTATGCCATCTCAGACCTTTGACGGTCTTTGTGCTGTTTACAAAGCTGACCTGGCCAAGATACATATAGTCGTGGCCGAACTCCTCAAGGGTAAGGTCTTGGTGAATAGCTCTTGGGGTAATGTATGGGTGGTGCAAGAGCTGTGTGGCACCGAAAAGAAAAGGGAGAAACTGGTAATCATCGAGTCCCCAAACTCCGTGTGATCCCGCAGGCTCAAGGTAATAAGTCATCTGGATGACACGCATCACCTCAAGGTAGCGCACGAAAACACGGAGGACGAGGGGTCTGAAGTCGGATCGCTCTAACAAGCCCAGCTGGTAAAGGCAAAGGAGCCAAATCATGAAGTTCAACTCATGACCAGATCCATAGTCGATTCGATTACCGTTGCCGAAAGACTGGCAGAAGTATATGGAGAGCTCGGCGATAGCTCCCTCGTCTTGGACGCCGATATCTCGATGCCAAGCTGCACTGTTGCTTTGCGCAAGCTCGAGAAGGCCGCGGAACGCCTTGTTACCGAATCTTGATCCACCTTGTTCATTCGGAGGTGATTTAGCTACCAGCTGTTCCGTCTCATCGAGAATATGAAGTATGACCTTGAGAGGGCTGCTTAGGTCGGCGTCTCGAACTGCAGAGTTGGGGGTGTCGACCACAGACTCTGCTAGCCCAAATACCCAGGCCGTAATGAGCTTATATGTTGATGAAGACAAGAAAATATCATGGTCCTTCTTTGATAAGATTCTTCGCGATGGTGTCTTGAAAGTCCAGTTGGAGGTATCGGGTGGCGTTGGTAAGGCGGGTGTTTCGGGAATGGGAGTAGGGTTGGAGGTAGCTGAGCGTCGCTTTCGAGGTTCGAGCTTCGGAAGTCGATCTTTAAGATTTGGTATTGATGATGTTTCGCCTTGTAATCGTGCGGAGTGGGTAGAAGATTGCGAGTCCATGTTGGAAAAGTCGATCTATTGTTGATACCTTAGGCAGATGTAGATGTAGATGTAGAACGGAGGTTCGTCAAGTGTATCGTGAAGGCTGCATGTCATGAGTTGTGGACCCATGATTGGCAGCCACCTCTGGGGGGTACCTAGCTTCCAAACGGCCCCACTATCAAGAAATCCATAACTTTGATACTGAGCCAACAAACTCATGGAAACTCTGGGGAACTCACTCTTTTGCTAAATTCCGTTAATTTATTTTCCCTCCTCTGAGTTACATCTCTTAATCGTATTTTCAGAATCCAACCGTATATCGCCTACCGCTTCATTCACACTTGTCCCGTGCGCTACGCTGAGCTAAACTCCAAAAACAAAAGAAAATTTCCAGCCTTACACGACTAAATCGTCTCAACACCAACAACAATGGCTCGTTTAGCTGAACCTGCAGCAGAGCTGTCACACCTCGCCAAAGCTGACGGTTCTGCGACGTTCTCATACGGGGGATATGCCGTGATAGCCG
>JABEEJ010000558.1:0-29438 GCA_013363135.1 Fusarium brevicatenulatum
AAATATAAGCTAATTTAAGCCTACCCCTCTCTAGCTTAAGCCCCTAAAAAATCCGGCTTGGCTTGACTTGTTACAAGCGTTGCTCACAACCACCAGAGCGTCTTAACACCGGGCCGGCTCGGACGATGAGCGGAGCACCGAGCGGGCCCGTCCTTTGGGGAAGTCGCTGGCGACGCTGGGTAATGGAGCACCGTCAGGGGCTGGTGGCCAGCTT
Source organism: Fusarium brevicatenulatum (assembly GCA_013363135.1). Lineage (NCBI taxonomy): Eukaryota > Fungi > Ascomycota > Sordariomycetes > Hypocreales > Nectriaceae > Fusarium > Fusarium brevicatenulatum. The sequence goes on from JABEEJ010000558.1 coordinate 215, forward strand.
GACAGGGGAGGCGAAGCAGGGATAGCCTACGTAGACAACCTCTATTCTGAATTTTCGATATCATCGTCACCCTGAGGGGACCAAGAAACTGTCAGCGCGGCGCCTTACCTCTTGTCCCCTCAACAACGCCGCAGTTGCACAACGATGGCTGGCTCCGCGCCTCGTGGTTGGGTCGTTCAAGAAGCCCAAAACCTTATTGGGAGGCTTTTTGCTTAGTGGCCTGACTGCCGTTCTTCCTTCACGCTGCTTGTCGGCGCTGGTCGGGATGTTGTTGCGTTGCTCGCATGTCACAACCCTGGGAGACAATACTGCAGTCTGCAGGCGCCTGCTTCGGTCTCGATTCAGTTGGACTACCCGTTGCATTAGTAGACCGGGGTTGGAATTGAAAGAGGCGCATGCAGAGATACGACGCTGTGCTCCTACGATCTCTGTATAGATCAGGCCTGGATGACTTTGAACTCCCAAAGGCATTGTCATCACACTCTTTCTGGCCGATTTCGGCCCGCCTGACAACGCCATAATCCACACCAAGTGCAATTGGCATCGAGTCAGAATAAGCTATGAGCTGACGAGGATGTTCCTTCGACATGCTTTCTGTGAAATCAAAAACAAGATATTATTGACTATCAGAGGCTTGATGGAATATGTAGCAACTCGCTCATTAGCGCGCGATGGGTTGTCGATAGTGGGGTTTCCCGCTTTGACGATGGCCCCAACCCGCACCAGTTATCCCTGCCTGACAACCGTGCATTTGTCGTTCCGTCCCATAATAAGAGCCGAGGCCACGGACCAGCTTCTGTTCACTCTTGTCGCGATTGTTGTATTAACCTCATTCGATCTCGAGCAACGGCGCAGGGAGAAGAGAGAGCTAAGCGTGCCGCAGATTCATGCAAGCCGGGCCTCCAGATACATACTTCTTTGCTACCTTCAGACTGCAGAGAGATCTTGACCCACCAATAAGGGACATCTGAGCGGTAATACATGTCTTTCCGTGGTATTCCCTATTCGAGACATGCCCGCTATGTCATACCGTGCCCTCAAGAGAATGCACCACAGCGCTTCGAGTTCCTGCATCTAACGTGGCGGATGTTAACTGACCTGAACGTGGCCATCGCAAAACCAGCACAGAATCGGCAGACGAATGATCCCGCTCCAAGTTGACCCTGACCCTGACTGCATTGTATGGGCACAATGCACAACGAGCGGCAGGGGGTGCTACGGTGATTTCCCAGATATTCTACTGGGCCATAACTCGAATTGTGGCATATCAGACTATATCAACTCGAGTATCATAGAATTGGCTGTTATTTGTATGGATCGAAGAACGTCCTACGGTTCCTAACATGACCGACATACTGGACATACTACCAGAGTCAGATGTGATTATCAACAACGCTTCTATGTGACAGAAGAAGGAATATTGGATCCCGCTGATTGCCGTTGGTCTTGAAGAACCTTGGTCAGCTACTCCGACCGTACCGTACCTGGAAACGTTGATCCCGCCGTAAGCGACGGTAGAGCAGGATGGTGTCTTCCACAATTCCAGCGAATGAGGCACTGCACCTGTTTCGTCATGTTCTTGAAAGGCGTTCCGGGGCGTTACATTGCCGAGCCAAAGATGCCAAAAATGGTAAGACGGGAACTTCAGCCATGGGCTGACGAATAATATTCTTGGGGAGAGTCGCTGGAGGAAGATAATTCGTGCTCACTGCACGTCTTGAGCGATCAACTACAATCTCTCACGCACTTTAGCTGCTCTCAACGGAGTACAAGGTGATATTCTTATTTCCAATTCGGGATATTTCGCCCTGTCATATCTGATAAAGGCCAAATTACAGTCCGTGCTATCACAATGCCCGTCAGCGTTGATCAACGCCTTTCGTCAAGAACGATTGTCACACCAGACTGCATATAACGCTCGTCCTACTATGAAATGTTGGTAATTTCAACTTTTGCTACCCTCGTTCTCGGCAATTGCGCACACCTTACTGCCTGACTCTAGAAATGATAGTCGTCAGTAATACGCTGCAGGTCTTGGTCTACCGTCGTACAGTATGTACATACACACACGAGGCCTTTCCCCAAATCACCCAATGACTCTTTTCTTGATATCATAAAAAAATGATTCGTCATAATTTCAGGGTCAAGGCTGCAGTCGAGAGGCACACTGTATTCCCTGGTCCCGTCTAAGCCATTTCGGCTGACTCTTGTAGCAGCTAACTCCTGACATGCTTGTGTGCCAAGGCAGTGAACAAAGTGCACTGTGAAAGGACTTGGCCCCAAGGTATCTCGTGGGATTGCTCGCAGATACCAGCCTTACCCCTGTATACGAGCACAGACAGATTGATGGCTAATGAACCTTAGTACCCCTCCCCGGGACAGAAACTTACTGACGAGAATTGCAAATAGATCTTCAGATCCAGCAGAACACGGCAGCCAAAATGAAAGATGTACTAATTCCCGGAGATGGTGCTCCATAAACCAGACGGACTGGGAAAGAAAAGAAAACTTGTGATCTTCATCCTCGATGACGAAAAGAGTCAGGGAAACTGTTCCAAATTTGGGGGACTATCTGATGAGTTTATTTTGACATCTTTCATTAAGGCCTCAAGTTTTCTTGCAGCCTGGGACGGAGCATGATAGACTTGGCTATTTTATTGCAACTCTAGGTTCACATAAACACTTGTCACCGCTGATCAAGACAAGCAGTGGTTGGTGATGATGCTTAGACTGATTCGTCAGCCTTGGTGATCGCCCAAGCACTTCTGAGGCTCTTGGTAGTTGAGCCACATTGCTATACAATCCTTCGTGATATTGGATTGCTGGACTCGCCCACTCACAGCTTGAAGGTTATGATACGAGTTCCTCTGGCTGGTATCTGAATAGCAAGATAGAACATTACTGCTATCAATGGCTGAAATGAAATACACGCGGAGTCGTTACGTTCACCGGGTTTGTAGGTGCGAGTGTGAGCGATTATCATCACACCAGGAACAGGGTTGTTGAAGAAAAAGCAAGCAAAACAGTTCCACTACCTACCCGAGGACTTCGCATGGAAATCGCCATGGTTGAGTGAGAGATACGGACGAGGATCTAACACCCCTGGCATTCACTAGGCTATGAACACAGCATCATACCATCATCGACACGACATGAGTCGGCGTCGAGGTCACTCCTCCGAAGCCTGGTGATAGAGATGGTGGGTGCAGTTTTGGTCAAAACTGGTTGTTGAGACTATCATACAGTCTTCTTTTGAGCATTCACATGTGTCTGCGCCTCTAGATTAGAGACGAATAGACATCCCTGAACGCCACGGGCGGGAATGGGCAGCTTGTCGACTGTTGAATGAGACAAAATCATAGGCTATTTGTTGGGCGAGTGAGCTTGGGGCTGGGGTAGGCTCATGCTCATGCTCATGCACAACATGCTCGCTTTTGCGGATCCCAAAAGGTGATAGAAATGGGGACATGGACCCATCCATCCATTCATGTGTATTGGTGGTGTGGGGAATCAAGGCATGTCTTAGTCCAACGTCAATATGATGTCGTCTCTGATGAGCAATGTTAGAGGGTCAAGGACTCACTGATTGATTACACACAGGCTACCGTACCCCAGATCAACTATCGATTTGCCGAAGAGTTTTGGGAATAGTCTCGTGTCTCATGAGGGTTGCGTTGATACGAATCCGGATATCACCCAAGTCGACTCAGGGTCGTATTGATTAATGTCGACGATACCCGTATTTAGGTCAGCATGACCATGGTAAGACATCCGAATGAACAGGGTAAGTTGAGAAACTTGAAGCAAGTCGAAAACACGGATATCTAATATTACAATAGCCTGCCTTATCTGCGGTACACGACTTACATCAGATCAGCCCTAGGTCAAACTCTGGGTCCAGGGTTCCAGGAGAGCGGAAGCCACTCAGCTTTCATCACAGTTTTGCGCCCGTACAAGATAGACTCTATCTTACAATAATCACAGCCTTAACTCCTGACACCGCCTTTCTGGTGAGGACACTAAAACGGAACAGCCTAATAAGCGCTGGGGACGAATTCGATAGAGTCGCAATCACCACGCGAGATCATCAATGCATGTCTCGGAGCCCATGTCCTTACCGTGAGTGGATTGGTACACTCCATCTCAAGATCTCAAGAGACTCCCGAAGGGGTTGCAACAAGAATCCGGACATTTATGTAGAGCAAGGCTAATATACAGAATAAACTCAAAAGGATATCGCCATAGGATTGTACAATTTCACGACAAGGACCAACGCTTTTACCATGTCTCCTCAGTTCTTTTTGTTCAAAAACTGTTCACGCCTCATGAAAGTGCAAAGGGAGCTTGATACCAGAGATTTCTCGAACCCTGTGCCTCCTATTGCCGGCTGTTTCGTAAGGCTGTCGATCTTTGTTTCGAAAAACCTGATATCAAGCAAGCTGATGCTCAAGACTGCAACCCCATACATCTTTCGGGGTCTTGCCCCCTTTCCTTCGCTTCGTACGCGGCAGCCACGGCAGTCCGTGGTCTGATTCCAATACCATTGCCAAGTGTCTCACAATCCTCACCGCAGAAGCAGCTGCTTTATTAGCAGCCACACAATGATCTTTGTCAAAACGACCCAGCCAGTCATATCATGAGATTCAGACAGTGCGCCGGATTTGAAAGCAAGGCAGGATCAAGACTGTCACCTATCAAGCAGCGGGAGGCTGAAGGAGGTGGTGCTGAGCACAGACTGCACTGGCGAGAGGCTGCGTATGTTGGGAATTTTTGATGTGTGATGGATGGACTGGACCCTAGGTCGGCTGACAAGCCATGTGATGCTCTTAGCTGCCCCCAAGCTTCCCACCAGTTGGACACCGGAATCTGTTTCTCGCTTCCAACAATATTGGTTCCAAGTATGGCCCAGACCGTGAAGCGGCGAAGAAAGTGCAACGCGTACATTTTGATTGAACGCGACGCGTGCGAGGCTCAGCCAGCCTTGCTCTCTTGTGCTCCGAAAGGTGTGTGGGCATTCCCACTATGGTGTGCCAAGTTCACATGCTAACCATTACCAATTGGCTAGGCAGTCACCGGGTCTATTCGGATTCGCCTTCGCGTTCTGAGTGAGACATGACAAGAGAACCGGGCAAAATAATGGAATGCTCGGAGTATGAAGTGGTGTATGGAAGAGACGGACAGCACGGAAGAGATTGCTCGTGTTGACCTCTCTGACATTGCGTGTATCATGTTGCAGCCTATTCAGACAACGGCGACATTATTGTTGGGGTTTCGTGAAGTCGACTCCCAAGATGTCGTCCATCCATGGCCCGACCTTTGCCGCATCGCCATCGGCCATGCCAGCTTGGGAAAGCTGTGCGCCCCAGCCGGAGACGTTGTAGATGGATGATGATATGAGTGCTGACAGACCGTCTTCTGAGGTGGGAGAAGATGGGCCTTCGGCTGTGAATTTGTCTACGACGCCGTGTCTAGCTTCGAAACGAAGCTTGGTCTATGTTACCGTTAGTTGCTTTGTCATATGCCTCTGCCAAGCGGTGTGTCACTCACGTCAAAGTCCAGTTGAGGACGCTCTCGAGGGTCTTCCTCGTACGGGAAAGTCGAGAAGGTGAATTTAGGTGTCTGGCCATAGATCCAGTCCCGCGACTGTAGTTCCTCGTACCCTTTGCTGATGCTATCCATCTCAAGTACCTTGTCACTGATGACCTCCCTGACGTCGAAGTCGCCGTACATGCTTGCAAACTGTTCCACAACGGCAGCCTCGAAAGCAGCGTTCTCGATGCCGACGTTGCGGACAGGGCTTCGAACACTGTCGACGCCACGAGTCTTGATATACGGCTCAGCTGGCGAACGCAACATGCCTGAGATGTTGGTCAGGTTTGGGCTGCGCAGAAGACATGTTCCGTGGTGAAGAGATCGAAGACGAGTGAGTTTATACGCGGACCCTGAAATCTTGTAGGTGCCGATTGGGTCATCAGGGATATCTATAACGATGTCGTGTCGCTCGTTGACACGCGTATTTGGCTTTCCGAGAGAGGAGAGAGCTCTTACGACCATCTCGGCGTGCTTGTTCCGGTCGAACACTGCAGGAGGGCAAATGACGCTAAAGTTGACATTTCCTTCATCATGAAAAACAGCGCCTCCCCCTGAACGACGACGGACAAGCTGCACTGGCCCGCCAGTCCAACCTACGCTTGCAGGATCATTACGGAACTGAGCCAGTCTTCGAAGATTTACTTCCATCCATGGATTCTGGTTTCGACCAAAGACGATACAAGGATCATTGGTGTAGAGGAAGAGTATGGTTGACTCCGGGGGCGTCTTCTGGAGAAGATGATGCTCAACAGAGAGGTTCAGAAAGGGATCACGAGAAGTCGAAGTGTATACTTGGATCTTATTGGATGAGTGAGAAGCTGCATCGGTGAATTGGCGTCTTGATATGGCTGAGAATGAGGGGAAATGTCGTGATATGTTTCGAGGCGTTGAGCCCAAAAACGAGCGATTGGGCCGCATCATGATGACAAGAGTCAATATCGGAATAGAATTTGAGGATTAATAAGTAAGAGTCACAGATAGACAATGCAATTGGACCGGAAATACGGTATTATCCAAGGCAATGGATGAGATTCGTCGTTGGAGCGACTGTATCCAATGAGCAAGAGAGTTGAGGAAACAAACGTTGAGTTGTTGTCAGCCCCGGAGGCGGAAAACTCCAATTGAAGCTGACCCCGCCGCGGAACGGAAATAGAGCGCTGAAAGCCCTGTAAACTTTACGGATAGGGGCAGTTTCAGTTCCGCAACGGACGGTAGCGGGTGCGGGTTCGGGAAACATCCAAGCCAGTGAGAGCGCTGTGCCTTGCAGAAAAAGGCAAGTACCGACTGAAGAGAAGAAATTGATTGATAATCTGGATCGAGATTTGTTTTGACATGACGTTTTGTATCTGTTGAGATGGAGATTGCTCACTGAGGTACTGGGCTCTGGGCATCTGGCTTTAGTGGTATGCACCTGAAGCTACAGCTATTGGCTCTGGCCTTATAGCGGAAGAGCGATTATCCAGACTTTATGGAATCAGACCAGATGCATGGATGAACATCAATTGAGTCACAGCAACAGCGGCCCGATGTCGCTTAATGACAGGTATATAATATGGTCCTTCCAGGTTATATGATAGCTCATGTTTTTTATCTGATAACCTAGCGTGTGTTCTACAAGAGTTGATAATTCTTGGGACATCAACTAAAGCCATCGACTGAGGCTATCTTGACTGACCAATCAGATCGCTCACAAAACATCTACCGTGTTGCCCCTCCCCCGCGCTTTCCAAACGCACAAAAATTTGGACCGAAATCGGCAGGAACCAAGAACGAAGTTCCCCTCCAGACCAAGAACAGCCTCATCCTTTCCAATTCTCCAACGGCCGCGCCATCTTTCTTCTTCCTTTGTCAAAGACAAACAACTCGTCAACCATTGGAACAAGAACACTTTATCTCCCTCTCCATCATAAACACAATCACCATAAACACAATCATCATCACATTACATTCATCATGTCCAGCATTGGGCAAATCTTCCGCGTGACGACGTGAGTTCTATTTCTCCCTGCTCTTCCTTGTTGTACCCCACCATCGATATACAGCCCAGCTAACAATCACCTCTTTGTCTTGCAGTGCTGGCGAGTCACATGGAAGAGCTATCTCGTGTATCATCGATGGCTGCCCTCCCGGTCTGGACCTCACAGAGGCCGATATCCAGCCTCAGCTTAACCGTCGTCGGCCAGGTCAATCGGCCATCACCACGCCTCGTAACGAGAAGGACCGCGTCACCATTAACTCTGGCACCGAGAATGGCGTCACTCTCGGAACACCGATTCTATTGACCGTCCCCAATGAGGATCAGCGACCAAGGGACTACGGTGATAAGACCATCGACATGTACCCCCGTCCCAGCCACGCAGACTGGACTTACCTCGAAAAGTACGGGGTTAAGGCCTCGTCTGGTGGTGGTCGCAGCTCTGCACGCGAGACTATTGCTCGAGTGGCCGCTGGTGCTGTTGCCGAGAAGTGGCTAAAGCAGACCTACAACATTGAGATCGTTGCCTTTGTCAGCTCCGTCGGAACCATCAAGCTTTTTGCTGATACAGATGCCATGAGCACCGATCCTGCCTTCCTCAGTCTCTGCGAGACTCTCACCCGTGAACAAGTGGACGAAAATCTTCCTGTCCGATGCCCCGATGACGCCATTGGTCGAGCCATGGAGGCCCGCATTGCAGAGCTGCGCGACGAGCACGATAGCACTGGTGGAACAGTCACCTGCATTATCCGCAATGTGCCCTCTGGTCTTGGCGAGCCCTGCTTCGACAAGCTCCAGGCTAGTCTTGCACACGGTGTGATGTCTATTCCCGCTGTCAAAGGTTTCGAGTACGGTTCCGGTTTCCATGGTGCTGAGATGACTGGCAGCAAGCATAACGATCCTTTCGTGCCAGCACCTGCTATCGACGCCGCCACCCAGAGAACAGGCATTCCTCGCTCAAGACTCCAAACGAAGACGAACCATTCCGGCGGTATTCAGGGTGGTATCAGCAATGGCATGCCCATCTTCTTCAGAGTCGCTTTCAAGCCTCCTGCCACCATCAGCCAGGACCAGATCACAGCACTCTACGATGGCTCAGGCGAGGGTGTGCTCGCTGCTAAGGGAAGACACGACCCCTGCGTTGTGCCTCGTGCTGTCCCTATCGTCGAGGGAATGGCGGCGATCATGGTGGCTGATGCTCTCATGCAACAGAATGCGAGAAAGATGTCTACAATCAAACCATAGAATGGTAGGAATGGCAAGGACAAGGGCAATGGCGAGGGTCCCAGCAAAGACAATGGCGAGGACCTTGACAAGGAAAACGAGAGGATCGCAGTGCATTAGATACCAAAACGGAGAGTATGAGATGGGACTTTTATTGACATGAGGGATGACGACTTTAGACTATTCTTACCTTACTTATCTTTAGCTTTTCAACCCAAAGACTTGAGTAATGTTACAATAATGCTCTCCATGTTAGTGAATCTTTGACAAGTTGAGGCTTCTATGGTCCGACCTCGGGTTTTGATCCTAAACCTTGTACTAATGTTCTTCCGAGACTTTTATAATATTCTCGACAGTTGTTTACAAGTTACTTGCAGTCTTGGGTGAGTTCAGAGATAGACCAATAGAAGATAGCTGGGGATATTCTCTTTTCCTCAAAAAGTGCCACATCATCATAGAACACATGCAAGATATAGTAATGATGATTCTTTTCGTATTTATTCTTATGCCCCTCGTATATGAACAAGCCAATGCCTCGTAAACCCTTCCAATTCGATAATATCCCAACGCCGTAATGCATCAACTCCCCTGAACAAACAACCACGTCTATGTTTTGGGAGGGGTCCAGGGGTGTGGGTATCATGGCCTTTTCTGAGACACAAACAAACAAAACTCCCAAAAGATCCCTAATCCAATCACACCTTCTATCCATCTTATCTTGTACTTTTCAACGCTCGCTTTTTTTCTTTGCTTTTTACTCTTCTCCTGATTGAGTTGCAGCTGTTTCGCTCTCCGTCTCGGCTGTGGGCTTGCTTCGAGCTGAGTCTCCATCTCGAGCCATGATCATATCCCTTTCAGCTTGAATAGCCTTTTCTCTTCGCTGTTCAACGTCTTCTCGACGAACAACCTTTCGTAGACCCTCGCTTGCCTGGAGAAGACCGTCTATGCTGATGGCGTGCTCTGTCATCTGATGGCTGATATATGTGTATATCCCAGCGGGCGTGTTGCACTGTAGCAGGTTTCCCTCGTTGAGCTTGAGGAGGGCGAGGGCAACCTGGAAGAGGAATGTGCTGCCGTCGTTGGTGCAGAGGACGACGTCCCAGACGCGGAAGAGGGCCTCGGCGCTGAGGCAGTCGGTGAAGACGGAGAGGAACCACTGGAACGTCAAGGCCTCGAGCTCAATGGATAGCGAATCCAGATGTGCTGAGAGCTTGGGGAGGATTGCCGAGACATACTGTCGTAGAACCTGTTGATCTGCGCGGGAGGCCATGAGCGAGTGGTCGTAGTAGCCGTGGGGAAGGATATTCTCGATGATTGAAGTAAGAATCCAGAATGCGTCCTCAGCAGAGGGCATCATGAGCAACAAGTTTGCAGCAATCAAATTCATGCCCTGACAGTATCCCACGTCCTTGTTGCGTCTGGAGTACGCCAACAAGACCTCGTTCAGCTTCTTGACACCAGGACCCTTACGGAAGAAGATGTTGTCCGTCAAGGTCCTGTTGATGTCCATCTGAATCTGACTAACAACCACAGCATCGTCATCCTCACCGGTCTGAGCGACCAAGTCTTCGTAATAGCCGGGAACACGAAGGGCTGCAGCTCCTGAACACTCTGACCACACCTTGGCGCGATAAGTGACAGGAATACCGCCCAAAACCAGGGTTTTGAATTCGTTCCATTTAGCTCGTCCGACTTTTCCTTTGACACCGAGGCCTGAAACTCCAATCATCTCACCATCGGCAACGCGGGTTTCAGGAAGGATCATGGCAGGTTGTTCGTAACGAGCATCAGCAGCGGATTTGGCGGCAGCAATTGCGGCCTCGCCCTCGCGCTTGCGTTCGGCGCGCACCTTTCGAAGGAAATCGTTCCATCGAACTGTCTTTTCACGCTGAAGAGCATCGTGGACATCGCTAAGTTGTTGCAGGAGCAGCTTGACAGGTTCGGTATCGTCCTTGGTGAGTGCGATGGATGATTCAGACTGAGAGGGCCGTGAGGTCTCACTGTCCACTGCAGTAGTTGTACTAGCCGAAGGAATAAGACCAGAGTTGGTTGAAACGATTACTGGCTTGACAGGTTCGGTAGGGTATAGCTCTGGCTCGGGTGTCTGAGCTCCCTCCATAACCTCGATTGACGGTATCGCGATGCTTGGTGTGTGACTCAGCAGCTCCGTAGGAAACGTTGCGATTTTCAGATAATCGGTCCATCTCTTAGCTTTGCCCTCTTCCGCGTTACGCTCCTCCATGCTGTTCAGACTCTCAGGACGGCCCTCACTCGACACACTTCCCTTGGGGCTCGGAAGGTCCTCTAACGCGTTAGGGGAAATGCCACCTCGGCCGTTTGCTAGCATCTCTGTTCGACTGCCCTTACGAATATGTCGAGCCACCTGAGCCGCCTCGCGTTGTCGTTTCTTGCGTCGCTGATCGTATATGAATCCAAACCGGTCCGTCAGATATTCGCTGTTCGGAAAGTTGTTATAAATATGTGTTAATGTTGGTGGCTGTGACTCTGGTGATCGGATAGCATCCATCTCCACAGGCCCATAGCTCTCTTGTCGAGATGATAGGTCATCCGGAGGGCTGCCTCGCATACTGTCCCAAGCCTCTTGACCCTGTGATCGGCCTGATCCTTGGGCAGATGGTCCTGGTGTCGCTTTACGCATCGCCATCAACGCCTTGGGACCGCCGGCGATCGACACAGCTCGGGACTGGCCGGCGCGGCTGCTTGTAGTCGACACAGCTCGGAGAGAACCACCCTTGTTGGAGGTAGTGCTCGTAGCACGGCCTCGAGACTCAGCCTCGCGAGTACTTATAGCTCCGCCCGCCACTAAACGAAGGGCCATGCTTGCGAGCGATGACGATGCTTTGCGCTCGCCAGTGGCGCCCGATTGAATGCTTGACGCACGGCTCGGGCTTCGAGTAGATTGCGTGTCTGGTGGGCTGAAGAGATCCTCCTGCAACGTTGGTCGTCGGTCCATACTAGAGTGCGATCGGATCACAGTTGTAGGGTTTACTCCTTCGCCGTTCATGCTGTTGGTGCGACTGCCTCGCTTTGCGGTTCCAGAGCCCCAGAGATAATCCTTCCACCCCTTTAACGTGCCCTTGCCGCTGCCATTCTCACTGGGGTTACTGAGAGATTGGCTGCTTGCGCGGATGGTAGAGCTCTTAGCGACTGTCTCGCCGTACGCAGTAGCCACTACGGTGTCTTGCATCGCATCGCTCATGAGGTCGCTTAATCCAGTATCCTCTCTCCTGAGTCCCTTGTTGGCCGCGCGTAGCTCAGCCTCAACAGTCCGTAGGCGAGTTTCAAGATCCAGGTTAGAGAGGCCGCATTCTCGAATGATTTTGCGCAGGGCCCGTTCTCGTTCATCAGCGCGGCGGCGCATATTGGCGATCTGGGCATCTCGCTGTGCGAGGTCTTCGGATATTTGTCTGATCAGTCCAATGGCGCCGTGCCGCGATATCAAGCGTTGGAGATGTTCGTCATCGGCGTTATGTAACGAGCCTGGAACTTTGCGCACTGGGTGATCCTCTTCGAACAAGGCACTTCGCACATCTGAGCCTCCAGTCAGATCAACTATCGATTTGCGCCCAACATCCGGGGCCGCAGTAGGAGGAACGGGGGTGTCGTCGGGAGCATCGTCTTGTCCACTGAGGGGATCGTTGCCTGGGCTTTCAGGTGAGAAACTAGGAAAGCTCGTGAGACTCTTGTCGCTGGCAGCTATACTACTCGCAGAGCTAACAGGCTGGCTGGGACGCTTTCGACCGCGAGGGCCTCTGACAGTTGCGCTTCGGTTGCTTCTGGAGCTACGGTTCGAGGTGTGGGATACGTGAGAGGCGTGTGACGCATATGAGGCGCTGCTGTGCTGAGAGACGGACCTCTGGAGTGACGACATAGGGTCGGCCGCTTCCATGGCCGTCGCCATAGCTGAAGAGATCGAATCGTATTGGGGGTTTATGCTTGTCTAGCGGACAAGACAGGTAAAATGTTGGAGAGAAAAAAGATGAAGAGGAGGAGAGCGAGAGAACGAGAGAGAGCAAGAAAGCAATCGATCAATCAATCAATCAATAATGAAGGGTGTGGGTTGCACAGACGAGGGAGGGTGTGCGATCGAAAAGGCAACCGAGGGGTTTGTACTGGGTACATGTGCTTTTGCATGGGGATGAATGGAAGCTCTCGATATGATATTAGGTAAGATATGACAATATTCATAGAATTGCAATGAAGAAGCTGGAAGCAGCTTTGAATAGGAGAAGCATTCAAAGCAAACTATTAAGAAAATATTCTGTTGTCTTTGCAACCATTGAATAATGTCTTAAAATTGACCCCCTATGAAGAAAGAGTCAGAGCAACCAGACTACGCCTCTTCAAAGTATCTGTACCTGTTACCCCAGCAGTTAGGTTAAGTCCAGGTCGGCTGCTTTATGCCCTTTTAGGTCGTCCGGGCTTGTTGCTCCTCCGTAAAACTGATTGGTCTTCAGGGCATCATCCATCAGTTTTAGGGAGCCCAAGTCGCCCTACCGCACCAACACGCCCTGAATTTCTAGCAGGCATTGATACCGAACCGAGCAGAAGCGATGACCTGAACCCAAACGTCGAGATGAAAAGGACATTGATAGACAAATGATTTCCCTAATTCACGACCACGCCAAGATAGCTCCTTTGTTTTAACAAATACACTATTTCCCTATCAACCTGTTATATCAAAAGGGTACCTGACGCCCGTCTCCACGGTTAGGTTCTTCCTTTCCCTTTTTCCTCAAGCCCAAGGGGCACCACCACCAGCAAAAAAGCTTGTTATTTTAACCAGCCAGCGCCAAAAGCTGAGCTCAGACATGATCACTTACAAGCTCGTGCACAGTTGAGATAGATTTCAATCTCCAGGGCCATCCCCAGCTAGACTATGCCTGGCCAACAGCCCGAAGATTCCCGCACCCTGGACAATTCCAGAACATTTCGCATCCCAGCCCATGTCTGACTCGTCAGTAAAACAACATGTGGCTTGTTTCTTTCCTCTCAAAGGAAAAGAAGAGTCAGAAACGTGTTTGTTTGTGTCTTGTATCACGCGACCATTGTCCAGCTTTGAAGAGCTTGATGAGCAACCTTGATAGAATGGAAGCTTCATGCATAATTAAGCACCCAAAATGGAGTGCGTATCTCTGACGTCGTGAGGCTGCAGTGATCAGCGTGACTTCATCCTGCAGCCAATTAATATTCTGATACAAGGTACCCTTGAAGATTACCGTTTTTGTACCTGATACTTTACCGAGTGGACGCGTTTTGGGTTGGGCTACCTACAGCATCATCCGCATGACAGAACAGGCTAAGACCTCCCTTGTCAATGCGTCTCGTAATTAATTGTTTGACACTTCTCTTCACTTCTTTTCTCTTCACTTCTGTTGCAACGCTTCATCTTCGGTTCAGCTTCATATCATGTATGTATGTAGTATTCATACAGCTCATGTCCCCATAAGCTACCTTATGTAAGATAATTACTCGTAATAGTTAATCCCATGAACTCCTACCAATGCCAAAATCCAGCCTGGCAATGCCATCTTCATTCATAATCCATTTTCCTACCCCCTTTAAGGGCCATTCCCTAGCCTGCCTCTCGCTCCCTTGATCTGAGAAAAAAAGAAATCAAAACCAATCAAAACATTCCACAAACGCCTCATTCAAATATGCGCAGCTCAAAACCCCCTTCTCGCCTCTTGAATTATACACTTTTGTAGTGCCCCTTAGGCAAAGCTGTCCTCTGCATTCCAACGGCTGCTTCGCATCGTCCCCATCGTCTCATTTTCCGCCGTTACATCTTTGCAAGGTGAAGAGTTTTCACCCACGAGTGTCTCATTTTCCGCCGTTACATCTTTGCAAGGTGAAGAGTTTTCACCCACGAGTGTCTCATCTGGCAACAGGCCCTCAGCAACCAGTGTCTGAAACACGGCGTCTTTGGCTAGGACCGTCTCTCGGTCGATGCCGAGCCCATCCAATTTTCGCAATCTCTTGCAACTTGCCACAAACACAATTTGGTGTAGTCGTCGCCGTAACTTGGTCATCTCATCTAGTCGACTAGAGAACAGCTGGTCACGCTCGACATCTGTGTCAGGCAGCATAAACGGGTCAACGTAACCCTCGCGATCCGCAGGAACCAACATCTGCGTTGGCGCGTAGAAACCAATCGTGATAGGATTGTCCCTCAGATCAAGTTGAGTGAGGTGTGGAAACTCGATAAGCAACTCCGTCACCATGGTAGAATCAGCCAGTCGGTTGCCTGCCACCAGGAGCTTCTTGAGTCGTGGAATGAACCGGAGCGGTTCCAAATCTCGGATCGCGTTGAAGTTGATGTTCAACGTTCGGAGGTTAGGCATCAGCTGACCAAGGTTATCCGGTAACGCCTGAATTCCACAGTTGGCAAGCTCAAGAAGCTGCAAGTTGAGAAAGTCCACTGTGGGCTCAAAGGTGCCCAGGTAGTTGCCAGAAAGGAAAAGCTTGCGGACTTCGCACGCTGAAGAAAGGAAGCCAAGGTTGAGAGCCTTATCTGCCCGCTGCTCCCTGAGACTTAGGCTATCGAGCTTTCGAGCTCGGCTGAAACCACTCAACTCAGTAATGCGGTTGCGATCAGCATGTACTGAGTGTAAGTTGGGCAAATTGCTGACGTCCAAACAGGTAAGTTGGTTATCGCTCAGTTCCAACTGACGAAGTGTCTTGATGCACGATGGCACCACAAAACTTGTAAGCTTGTTCTTGGACAGCCTCAACCGTGACAGAGCGGGAGCCAACTCGAGGTTCCGGACTGAGGAAACTCTGTTGCCTCCCAAATCGAGTTCAGTGAGGCGCTCCATCTTAACTCTTGCAAAATCAACTTCCTCGATCAAGTTGTCTCGGGCTCGAAGAGACAGCAGTCCATCATGGGTATCGAGGCCATCAAGGCTCGTCAGTTGGTTGTTGTCGGCCCTGATGCTTCGCAGATGTACCAAACCCTTGAGAGCAGAAAGGCTCTTGACCTCGTTACCAGAGATATCCACGTACTGAAGGTTCATCAAGTGATCCCAAGATGTCAACTCGGTCAGCATATTCTGCGATACCTTGAGCTGCCGAACACTAGGTGGCACGCCATCCAAGTGTCCCAGTGCATTCTTGGAAGCGTCTAGTGTCACCAGCTTCCCGCAGAACTGGTCCAACATGTGCAGACTTCCCAGTCGCTTCTCTTGAAGATCTAGTTCTGTGATGTCTTCCCAGTAAGGCTCATACGGTTCAACCTCACTAAGCTTGTCCACAAGTTCCCGTATCGTCATGGACATGACCTTCTTAGAACCATCTCCAGTGGCCGCATGCCGTCGACCCATAACATAACTGACCTCGAAGCCGAACGACTGATCCGTATTATTGATAGTAAATTCAGACAAAGGGCTAAGGGAAAGCTTTCCAACATTCTGGCCAATCATGACACTGTCGTCGGTAGGAGTTGGGTAGAAGTTGTTGTTTGGTGTTGGGTTGACGACGAAGCTCAGACTGGTACGGCGGCCGTCGGGTGTTTTGTGACTGACGACGCTTGTGTCCCCAATGATGCTGACTTGGCGCTGGTCATCAATAGGAAGCTCGATTGTGCTATCCTCGTCTTGCTCGTCAATTCGCGACACAGGTCGAGGAACAAATGATGGGCCATTTCGTGAGGGAATACGGTTACTCCAGCCTTGTCCATTACCGCTGTTCTTCAACGCTGATTTTCCAATACTAGCATGGCCTGGCGACTTCCTAGGTGATGAACTGTTGAAATGACCATTTGGGAGCTCAGGATCATCTTCAAGGTTGTCCAAATCCTCTGCCACCACCACATCTTGTATGATGGATGCGACAGGTGAAGAGAACGTGATGGTGAGGTTGCGTTTCTTGGTGGTTGTCGATGGAGTGCTGTTAGCCTTGTCGTCGTGGAAGCTGCTCTCATCCTGGCGAGATTCTTCAAGATACAGCTCGGAGTCTTCCATTACCCGAGCATCTAACTTGTCGAACTCTTCTCCAACAAGGCTGTTCATCTCCGGGCTCAATTGTCCATCTGGTGACAATGTTGTAAAGCCTCTAGCAGATTGGAACTTTGCAAACTTGGATGGGCTGGTGGGCGACCTCGCCTGGCTTGGACTGCCGGCCGCATTGCTCTTCTTGGCTGTGGTGAGATGGAGATTCTGCATCTCTCTCGTCAAATCCACAGACAAATCTGGGATGCTGGCGAAAGGATCATCTTCACTGTCTGATGGAAGAATATTCATGGGCCGCCGCGTAGGTGTCTCCTTCTTCTTGATCCAGATATTGTTTTGCTTATCGAGGTACATACTGCCCACTCGATCGGGGATGAGATGCGACACACTTTCGGGCATGATAGTTCTTCGGGTCTCAGAACCATGTGATGACGTTGTAGGATAGGTTCTGTTTGTCGAAACCCCCGATGACTGCGAGTGACAGTCGCGTGAGGGGCTCGATGGCAGCGCATCATGAGCAGGGCCGGCCGACAATCGAATGTTGGGTGGATCGCTGATAACTTCGTCTTCAGTGTTGTATGACAGCTCTGATCGCTGGTGAGGCGCCTTCTCGATCTCCCGCTCAATTTGTTGATCGGCAAGAATTGCTTCCTTGACTAGGCCCATGGATCGCATAGACAAGGTAATGATGTCTCCCATGTCACTGAACTCCTGGTACTTCCTCAAACGCTTGATCAGCTCTGGATCTTCCTGATGCTTGGGTGGTCTAGGCATCGGATTTCCTTCACGGCTCGGAGGACGAGACAAGGGCTCATTCGTTGACTCCTGATAAGAATCATCGAGGTCATCCCCTTCGGGTGTGCCATGCTCAGCCTCCGATTCTTCCACACTTGAGAGACCTGGTGGTCTCACTTGGTTGCGGATCATGGCCATGATCTGTGCAGCCTGGTCGACAAAGTCCTGAGTCCTAATAGATGGTTTACGGTCGACCTCACTATGGCCATCCGTAGAATAACCCAGAGTCTCCTCCTGCAATGCCCTGACAAGAGTCTTCTTCGGCTTTTCGTGGGTCATATCATCCTCCGAGTGCATCGTCTCGTTCGGCTCACTACGCTGTGACGAACCACGGCTTGGCGTAGGACTGCGTGGACGGAGAATATTTCTCATTGCAAGCACGTTGGGGTTCGCAAGCTGGAACTCACTAGGTCGTGCATCCTTGCGTTTCCTTCCCATAATCGACTGCATGTCACGGCTGGCAGACTCTACTCCTTCTAACCGATCCTCTCGGCCAAAGGCAATGTCGGAACGATGCAGCGTGCGGCGACGCTTTGGCGTTGGATCCTTGGACGGAGACGTTCGAGGTCTCTTACCCTCTGATCCGCTATCGCGTTTGGGGGTATTGACATTGCCTGGAGCACCCTTTGCTGGGCTCAGAGATTTGCTGTGGATGTGACTAGAACCCGAGATTGTCCTCTGATGCTTGCTACCAGATGATGATGTGGACTTGCCCCGACGTCTGCGTACGAGCAACTGAGCGTCATGACTGGGAGACGCTACCTGCTCCGGATGTTGAAGAACTGATTCAACTGGTGGCATATCTGGTGATTGAGGGGCATCATTTTCCTTGTCGGAATAGACTGCATCTCCTTGAGAGACATAAGAAACTTCCTCACTAAACTCGTATCCTTCAAGTTCTCCTAGACCAAAGCGACTAAAAGATCTCCCACTGATAGGCCTGTGGTTCGTAGTCGGCAAAGCAGGGCTGGACATGGAGTCTCCGTATTCGTGAGCGGGCATATCAGACTGATCATGAGGAACTTGAGATGCTGAGGATTGCCGGGAAGGGGAACCCGACATTCCTTCCTCGAATTGACTGATACGTCGGAGGAGTGTTTGGTTGGTAAATGTATCATAAGGGCCAAAAAGCTTGAGAGGACTTCCAGCAGATGGCGCACTTCTACCCTGATTAATCTGCTTCTTGTCTGGACTGGGGAAGGGAGCTCGTGGCAAGGACGGGCTGATGTTGAAGTAGTCGTTTTGATATGGGTTGGTAACTTCCGTTCGTACGGAAGGAAACTGTTTGGGAGTGCTGGCCTGCAGAGACTCCTCTGGAAGCATTCCACTTGTGTCAACCCCCAAGCCAGGGCTGAGATCACGATAGCGGAACGAACCATCTCCTGATCGACCCCCTCGTTGGAGGTTCAAGAATCCGCCCTTTGTTGCATATTCTTCAGTATCCTCGGGAGTAGCAGAAGCTTCCGGATTAGGCTCGTCAAATCCCGTCTTAGGGTCGACTGCAGGATCGAGAAGCATCTGATTAATGCGCAAGGCTTCTAGCTTCTGCTTCAATCTGTCTGCTGGCAGCTCAATGGGCGCAAAGTCCATGTTGCCGTCCTTGTCGCTCTGCTTGCCGATAAGAATGGGACTGAAATCTTCATTGCGAATCACGCTTTGGCCGCTAGTCTTTCGAACGCTTCCGTTCGTCTCAGAAGGAGCGCTTAAACAGCTTTCATCGCGATAAGACTCGTCTCGGTGTCTTGAGGGGGTTTCATCTCGGGGACTGGGTATACTAGACACCATAGAATCTTCCACATTGAGCTTGTATTTTATCTCTCTTTGTGCCCGTCGGGGGCTAGGGCTCGGTGTAACATCGTTTGGATACAGTGACTCTTGGTCCTCCACTTCGTCAAGTTCATCGAGCTGACTGAGATCGGGTTCGAGGTCGTTGCTGGCAACGCGCTGGGGATATGACGGTGGACTAGACGGCATCATAGAAGACTCCAGGCGTCCCTCTTCGTCTGCATCGTCGCCTGAAGCGTCGGGCGGTCTGAACATGTCTTGTAATCCGGTCGCAGCTGAGCAAAACAGGTCGCGCTGTTCGCCATACTGAACGTCGCCGTACACCAGTCGTCTCTTCCACTCTGGTGTATCCTGCTGCCTTCCAGGTGACGATTTGTGTTGAATAGTGTTATGGACAACAGAAGCGGTCGTGGAGGCAGAGACAGATCTACTGGCAAACCTTCCGGGTGGGAATTTGGAGCCTTGTGATGATGGTCTAACGATGCGCTGGCTCGAAATGTTGATATCATTCGCGGTGCGCTCGCTAAGTATGTTGAAGCTCGAATCGCGAGCAGCTGATGATAATTGGGGTCGTGAGCCCAACGTTCTACGCGGTATCCTACTCGGCGTCTCTCTTGGTTTTGTCTTGGGTTCTTCGGTATCTTTCAAAGGGGGGAGTTGAATGGCGGAGGAATCAGATCTGGGCTGAGAAACCCAATCCTCGGACAATGAGTCCAACCAAGCGTGCTCCATGGTGTCACCCTGGAAGCGCAAATCAAGGTGTAAAAATGTCAATGCGAAGCCATGAACTAAACAAAAATCATAGGCGGCGGGTGGTGGGGTCGCGAGGTGATGTGTTTATGTTGCAATGGAGTGTATGAGGTACTCCAAGACAGAGTCGGACAGGAGAGGAATGAGAATGCTGTGGTGAAGATGTATTAAATCACAGGCGAGAAGTAGGGCTGTTGAACTAAGACATGGGGTCTCGACAAAATATTTAAACAAACAAGCACATGCGAAATACAGATCGAGAGACGACGTTGTTTGCGCGTACCCTTGAGCTTTGGACTTTGGACAATCGAGATAAACAAGACCAGGGGCCTTGATACGGTTAGAGCCGTTGCCCTGTCAACGGTGGGACCCTCAAGGATGGGGGCGCTAGGTAATCGGTACCTTAGCCAGCATCATAGAACGATCTTGGATATGGCAGAGGACAAGAAAACTCGAGACCTGTATCCCAAGTATGAAAAGACTAAGGTAACTAAGTCTAAACTTAGGAGAGTCTTTGCGGATTTTATTTTAGCATCTTCTTCTAAAGTCTTATATTTTCTTACGTGGGATGAAAAGCTTGGTTTGGCGCAATCACAGGTCGTCCTTCAGAAAGCCTTTTGTCACCCTCACCAATGAAGATGGCCTTTAGGTTTCGACTAGGAACTAAAAGATGAATGCAAACATATCCTCTATTGTTCCTCATTTGATTCAACTCATCAATAAGAAAAATATGCACTGTGAATGGATTTTCCTCGCCCT
This sequence comes from Fusarium brevicatenulatum, assembly GCA_013363135.1. Taxonomy (NCBI): domain Eukaryota; kingdom Fungi; phylum Ascomycota; class Sordariomycetes; order Hypocreales; family Nectriaceae; genus Fusarium; species Fusarium brevicatenulatum. Next base: position 21,065 of record JABEEJ010000558.1, read on the forward strand.
GTGTCACCGTCATGACGTACAGCGAAGCACTTTACGCGACACCACGTGACTCGACGCGGGCGCGTCTCCCCTGGTGATTGATCGTGCATTCTCATTTCTTTAGCAGGGATCGTGAATCAATAGAACAACCAATCACCCAAACAGTCGGTCAACCCTATATATGCTTTTCAAGACAACGATTTTCCGATCGGAGGGCGCAAGCCTCGAATACCATCAAAATGGCCGCCCAAACCGCTGATCCTCTAGCGGACGAGCTCGCCCTGGGATGGGGTGAAGACACGATTTACTGCGAAGCGACTTGCGACCCCGAAGATGTCTTGTACGAAGGTTCAGACGACGAAAACTACGATAACCCTATGTCCCGAAAGCTACGTATCGAAGCAGCCGGTCAACGATTTCTCGACGGAAAAGCACCAGTCCTCTTGACCGCATTGCTCAGAGGCCCCTTTGATGCGAAGTCCTCGAACTGGGTCAACCCTTGGCGTTCAAAGCACCGAACGGCTGGAAATGCAAGAATAATAAGGACGTCGCCAGGGAAGTTGAAAAGGTCCGCCAACGTTCGACGCAACGTTTCTATACCAGAGACAGTTCAGCCGGCTAGCGATAGTCTGGAATGTCACCTCCCGAGCCCCGAAAGCCTTAACCAAACTTCCGAGACCGAAACACACCCTTATCTGGAAGAAGATGAGCTCGCCAAGGTCCGAGAATGGCGAGATGCCGTGGATGCTGAAAAGAAACCGAAGGACGAGTTCTGGGCGTCAACACCACAAGAGTCATTGTCTGAGAGAAAGCGAAAGGCCAAGGGATCTTCATGGTTGAAGCATCTGGCGAATAAACGACAACGAACAGATGTCATGGAAACGGGATCCATTGATACTCCAGTCCCATCCAGAAATCAACCCTCGCTCTCAGCTACGAAGGCGTTCAACACATCATTTTCAAGTGTCCCCGACCGCTTGCCATCTTCCGCCATTGCGACCAAGAGATTCTTCTCACCACCGCAACATGAGCAAACAACTTCAGAGGACGAACTATCCCGCGATAAGGTTACGTTGGATCGAGCGCCTTCGTCGTCACCTTTATCATCTCTACAGTACACTCCAGTCCTGGATTCACATGCGAATATATCATCACGAGACAGTACCGACCGCCAAACACCAAGCAAAGCCCCAGTTCCTCAACCAGGCTCTGTACTCGGAACAACTGATTCGAGAGCTCAAGATGAAGCTGGCAGCAACCCAACACCTCGCCCAGCTTTCGAGACCCAAGAAGATGCCAGTTTCTGTTTCAAAATGCGACCAAAGCTCAATCAAGCTGCCGAGACTGCATCAGACCAAGATGTCTCCATGTCCAATGAGGACACTTGGTCTGGCCTGTCATCTATCTCAAGCAAGGAATTTCGTGGATTCGATATTTCTGACAGCCGGCCGGATAGCGCCGGTGATTGTTCGATGATTGATACCACGACATCTGATTCGGAGCTCACAAGTTGTCCTAGCCAAGTGTCGGCAGAAGACGCAGTATTGCTCGTCGCTGAAGAAATGCTCAGCGAATGTGAATCAGCTACAGGGTCAGAAGATGAGGACATGGGTGTGACGGCCGATGCCACCAGCAGCCTGGCTGTAACTGAAAATCACGAGGGCAGTGTCACTGCCTCCGTGGACGAATCTAGCGAAGAAGAGGAAGAGGAAGTGGAAGTGGTTGGCAAAGCGAAAGCCACTGAAGTTGTATCCCCAACAACACTCCATAATAGGACGCCACAAACCTTGGCAGGACGTCGCAAGGCTGAGGCGACGCCATCAAAACCCGCAACACCTTCTCATGCTGAGTATCTTCTCAGAACTTCAATCAAGAAGAGATTCATTCCTCAAAGCTCATGGGAAAAGTTGGCAAAATTGACTGGAAGCCCTGCCCATCAAAGCTCACCCCAAAGAAGATCATCTTGCCCGTCGAAGCTGGCCCCCAACTCTCCCAGTGGCCGACGGAAGACAGCATCTGTTCAATCTACTCCCATGAAGACGACTCTGCGTCGAGCTTTGAGTCTTCCCCAGCCTTCGTTACAGAACGTGAGACCAACTGTTGTCGATAGCCCGGCCAAGGAGCAACAGCTAGAGCAAGAACAGCGCCAGCCCAACTCACCAAAGGACACACGTATTCCCTTCTCACAACAGACCCCATGGGTCGATAACAAGCTTTCTCAGTACGCTACACTGAGCCTGGGCAAGATTTCTACAGACAGCCCTATGCCAGAGTCAAAGGAAACGGGCACTATCGTTGCTGAATCCAGTCCTGTTGATCAAACGCCTTGGACAAACGAGATGGCCGAACTGCCGACAAAGCCCCAGGCCCTGACGCCTGTTGTCGAATTAGAGGATCGCATGGCAGTCGAAGAGCCAAACACACCAGCCGTTGCATCTCAAGTTGATACACAAGTACAGGATGCCTCCGCGGCAACTGCAACAGTCATTGAATCGACACCTGAACCTCAATTCTCGGTCAAGTCATTTGCATCATTCAGATCAACTTCCCCAGGGCATAGCTCTCGTAGAAGCAAGCGCGCTGTCTGGAGGGGATCGGGAAGTCGTATGCCAAGCACGCAAGGTATTCTGGCTTCTGCAACGAAGAATCCTTGGGTGGTCAGGAGCTCTGAACGTCGAGTCTCCTTCGCACCGCTACCCCATGAGACTAAAGGATATTCGAGTAACCCAACAACACCCTGCCCATCTACGTCCAAGGGACGCCAAGGCTCACCACCACCTGATACTCCTATGTCTGAACTTCCTACATCAGGAGATGACAAGTTCCACAAGCACTTTGATGCCGTGGTGCGGGGACCTATTATCCGTCAAAAACAGCGTTTGCTCCCATCAGAATCACAGCGTACAGTTGACAGCCCAATGCCAGATGCCATGGCAGAGGCTTTCCTTTCGGCAGACCAGTTGCGTCAATCAGCTCCTCCTTCGGATCCGACTAAGAGCGATCGCGAATCTGATGAGTCACAAGACCCTATGGAAATGGCGGAGGATGTTTTCCGCGAGATGGACCACGTTTTCGAATGGAATCTTAGTGGGACAGAGTCATCACCTCAGAAGACTCAGGGCCGGCAAAGCCCATGGTGATACTTCACCAAGAACGTTTACAACAATTTGAAGATTTCATTGCGGGCTTTACCCCTATGGATGAATACACTGCCTTTTAAAAAAAAAGAAGAGTTTTTGTTTTTCATGCATCAGCATTCATGCCGAGCGTCGTGGACCTCGAGCGTATCAGGAGTTTAAGGATGGAAAGGGAATGAAAGACACGACAGTCAGACTACGGGACGGGAGTCATATATGGAGGTTTACATACCACTCAGGCGTATAACGGGTAGATACCTCAAGTAGATTCAACACGAATTCAAATTATGTTATACACAAGGTACTCAGACCATACTTTGTCAGTGAGAGAGCTAGGCTGAAGACCTTGATCCTGAGTGATGAAAAGACTTAGGTAACTTAGCATAAGTTCAGGATAAGTTTAGTAGACTTGGAACACATTTTGCTAAGTTGAGCTTAATACCCTATATTGAGGTCTGATGTTTTCTTGGTCTCTGAAGGGGAGTAGTAAAGACGAGACAAGCAAGCTCTGTTACAGAGGCAGCACTATCAGACTCGAAGTTGGATTTACGACACGCGTCGATACGGAATAGGGCCAGCCCAAAGCTACGAAGCATTGACTACGTATTGTACATTCAGTCAAGTCATTCCCTATTGTTCCAACCACGTGCAAGCCCAACATTCCGGGGCCCTGGAAACGAGGCGGCAAGCCTTTTCAAACTGTACCTCATAGCATTCGATTCTGACACCGCTTCTTACAAATGCAAATCATGACGAAGACGCATAAAAACTCTTTTCCTTCGCCTATTCAAAAAGAAACGTGCATGATGCAAGGCATGTAATGCTGTCCCCCTTTCATCGCCCATGAGCCCGCGGACACGTAGCTGATTCGCCAGGAACCAGATGCGCCTCACAAATCTCTAATTGAACTTAACTTAACTTACGTTTTGGTGTTTTTAATAGAAGCATGTAACGACTGTGCCAAGTGGTACAACGAAGTACTTCCTCGCCCTGATTACACGCCCCCTGGGCGGCACATGGTTGCGAGGGGAGCTGTTTGTGGATGGCTTGAGCTAGATCGACGATTCAGTATGGTGAAAGCTTTGGCCAGTGGAAGTTTCGGTGTAGACTAGAAGCAGCGACGGAACGTGTGTCAAGATGCCAGAATCGTATTCTGGAGATGATCTCTCAGGGGGAAGATTCATACTTTGTCGTCCGTGTTGAGAAATTGAGGATTCGATGACAGGGCTGTTTGGATATCTCAGTGACACAGCGGATCGGGGGTGGAGCTATTTTCCGCCCAGTCCGGTCCCGGGAACGGTAATATGCATGCTCTGGAGGAGGAAGCTTATTAGTCGGATCTGGGTACTAGATACACGCAATATCTTGATGTAATTCCGGTCGTGCCTTGCTAGGGCTGTCGTCTTTGTCTCCAGCTGCGCGTTGCGCTTGGTAAAAAGACCCATTTGCAAGAGTCAGATGACCATGAAGTCTGTGGGTTTGTGGATTTGTATCCATATACTGGCAGATCTCCTGAATCGCGAATCCAAGGTTTGTCTTGGGAGAATACCAAGAGGCGGGGGATCTTGATGCAGAGCAAGGCCGAGTTAAGCCCTACTGTGAAGCAGATAACACTCGACCGGGTCTTTAACCCGGTTGAGGCGGCTAAAGAAGGGCCTGCGTTGATAACCATCCTTTAGACACTGTCTTTGATGAGAGTGACAGAGGAAGCACACGACATATCCAAAGGATCGGCCGGTTCTCCTTCCACAGTGCTTCTTCTCGCTTCTCTTTCCCCTGAATTGGCGCTGAGCCAACGCCGTACGACATGTCTCACTCGAGATAGTCCATGTCACTCAAGATTTGAAGCCGGGAGTGACAATGAGGCCGGGTTGTGTTGAAGGTTGAGGATTTCGAACGTCACGGAACGTGAAGTCGAGGCACGTTGTTGAGAGACGGGCAACTATTGGCCGGAGAGTGACATGCACATCTCTGTGGCATTGACTTTGGCGAGATAAAAAAGAGTCTGGCTAAAAGATGGGGTAGATCAGCGACTTTGGTGATTGGACAATCGAGGTAGGGATGGTCAGGGCCTGGCATCTTCCATGGATAGATTTCATGTGTTTGATAGTTGGTGTTGGTGTAAGAGACCCAAGAGCCACTTTGGCGGGATGGGACGTGCCGCCATCGTGTAAGCTACAGTAGCTCAACGAGGTGATACGACCAGGTACAGTATCCCCTCCATCAGTTGAGCATCATTCATGCGTTTGGAGAAACTGTAAATTTGTCCGGGGCACCGGGGAGGTCTGATAGCGAAAGTCTCTTTATCCGGAGCGATATAGGGTAAGGTCTAACCATGGATGTTTCAGTGCACGCCTCTCTCGGATCAAGGGCTCGAAACAAATTCCACCGATTAAACGTTGCAGAACAAACATCCATGGCTCCATGCAAGTATGAGCACCGTCGGCGGCCGCAGTCATATGTGAACTCGGTTCTTTTGTCTTCTTTCTTGCGGCTGATGCATGTTATTAGCGGGGATATCTCGACAAAGATCCAACGTCTAACAACACACCCCAAGGATATAAGCTAAGCGCACAATTGCAACAATAGAAGAAAGAAATAGCGTCTCGTGCAATATACCCTACTCTGCAATGGGGATTCGGTAAGGGCTCGAAATGAAGCGTTCCACGGTACTCCGTAGCCTTCTCATGTTTCCTGGATGTCCTTTCAGGGGAATATGATCAAGCTCAAACAAAAAAGGAAAACCATAATACGCCAAAGGGGGTACAGACGGCAGGGCTGGAGCCATTCAAGAGAGTTGCTGAGAAAACGTGTCTCGGGGGTTTCATTGTGTCATCGGAGATTGATGAGCTGGCTATGATGATGATGATGAATGATGGAATGAGGAAGCTCTGTGCTCTGGGGGCCAGCGACTGAAAAGACCGGACGTGGCAAGACGACACCAGACTCTCGATCTACTGGCCAAAGCCATCATGCTGTGTAATGGATAATAAAAATGTAAGTTGTAAGCCGCAGACCGAGTCTTTGGTCTGAACCAATACCAAACCATCCAGATGTCAATGTCTTGTGCGTTGGGGTCTCAGTTTGGAGAATCTGGGGTTATGATCAGCGCATAAATGCAATCGAAATCGCACTGTCGGCACAACTGACCTGACCTGATATCAACAGCACCCATCTGCCATCATGGATGCATTGCGAAGATGTCATGATCTTGGCCAGGTTTGAAGCATCACATGACACCCTTTTGGATTCCCACCAAACGGAGCCCCGCACTAAGAGACACCATTTGATAGATGCATTGATGGAGGGTGAACGATACGATACGTGTGCGATGATGGGAGAGTATGACCAGATTTGTTGATGATGGGCAGTTAGTTAAGCTTGTGATATGCGATTCACATGCAATGAGAGTTGTGGCATTGATTCTGAGAACCCCAGTGAGCACTGTAACGCCTTTCGTTGACTTACAGCCTTTACAATATCAGCATGACAACCTCCTGAGAACAGAACCTAGCCAGCCAACAAGGACCTGCATACGCCATGTTCGAATAGGAATCCAAACCAAAAGAATCCGAAACCTTAGCCACGCCACTTCTCTCTATCTCAACCTCGACCATTGTCCTTCACCTTTTGCTGTCATGGGATAACCTAGTCTCTTCAGTGTAGCCTCGTCGGGGAACCAAAGCATTCAGCAGCCGCATCAAAAGAGAGACGGAGCATCCAATCATGAAAGCCAATTGCTAACAGAAACCATCAAATGTCACGAACTAAACGTGGGTCTCCCTTGCGGTTTGCATAGCCGAGAATGAAAGGGTGAACGTGACCAAAGCGAAAGAAAAATCCAAGAAATGACCCAAGAATGACCCAGTGATGATCCCTGCCCGTGAAACGCAGCAGAGGTTCCGCCAAGCGGCCGACAAAATACGTCAGCCTTGGCTCAAAGTTTGCAATTCTAACTTTGAACACGAGGACAAACAATTCAGAAGTTCAGAGACATACATTCTCAAGATATAGCATCAGAAATGGTTGGATAGGCGTCTTATCAGCCATTGACATCCATCAGACAGCACAGCTTCCTCAAAAGTCGTGGGCATGATGCAGTTTTATTTCCTCACCCTCAAGCGGCAGGGTTAGATGAAAAACCTCCACTTTCTGGCAGCAACGGCGCAGCGGGGCTTCTGAATAATTGCCTAAAGCATTGTGAGCCTGCCCAATAGTTATTCAAGCTGGATCCATGATGATAAGGACATGCATGGGGGATCTGACGCTTCACGCATATCTGCGGAGCGTCCTTTTACAGCGGGACCAATATGATACTCTTCTAGGCACATTGCAACTTCAATTGCAAACTGTGAGTGTAAGTGTGACTTACTGAAGTGGAAGGCTATCCGTAGAGTGGTAGGAAACATATGCAGATAATACTGGGCAATGCAGATCTGATAAGCAGAGGGAGCGATAATGATTTGCAGTTGATCAGACTGCGGCTTTGAGTGATTCAAGCCGACTGAATTGATGCAATGAATGAATGAATGCCGTTCCACAAGTCTCATCAGAGTAAACAGCTGGCAATGTCTATTTTGAGGCTGACTGACATCAAGGTCCCCCTAGAATTTCACCTTCGAGAAGCCCGGTTATCTCGCAATCCATCCACATGGTACAGTAGCGATAGGGATCAATAGGAAGGGTTCAGCAAGCCACACCCCCTTCATTTCCATCTCATTCCCTTTCATCGCAATCACATTCACAACCGAGAAAACCTTATCAGTATCTCAACACTCCCCTCCTCAACATATGCTGTGTTGCAGTTTCATTAACAACTTGGCCTCAAATCCCTTGCTTTGGCCGTCTTAGATAACAATAACCAGTGTTTGAGCCTCTCAAAGCTATAATCACTTTCCCTCCAACCTCTCTTTCACATGGGCACCACGGATAGCTCTCCCGGTGCCGCAACACATTAATTAGTATCCACTGGGGTGACCGCCGCTGGCTGGGCTTATCCAACAGCTTGGAAATTGGGTTCCTGCGACGAGCACAGACTTGGGCTGAGTTTCCCGGTGTGTGCGTATTGGTTACTAGGGCTGATCTGCTGCTGCTGCTGCCGCTGCTCGACCAGCAATCCCTTCATCCATACGATGTTTTAGTTGCGGTGTAGGTAGAGACATCCATACCGGGGAACGATAAAGCCAGGCCCGGAACTTGGCAATCAAAGAATTCGCAATACCAAATTATATATAAGTACTTAGGGATTTATATATAAG
>JABEEJ010000559.1:0-32730 GCA_013363135.1 Fusarium brevicatenulatum
TTTCTGTTCTGCTGTAACCCCCGCCTTCGAGATGATAATGCCAAGCACATGGCGATGACTTGTTTCGATGTAAACATGCCCTGACCTTGTTCTCGATCATTCAAGACAGGTAGGTCGACAAGAGTGACAATGCCATAACAGTCAGCCCCAAAAGTCTCGGCGTCTCGCGCTCAGCCCATGACCGCGAGTCTATGTGCTCGGATGGTAGGTGATCCGCCCGTGACCGCCAGGGTCTGTGTGGGGTCCAGCCTAGTAAGTAAAAGGATGAATGGGGTAAGGTGAGTCGAGGTAAACTGAGGTAAAGTTGTGTTGGTGGTGGTTCTTCTGTCTAGGTAGCTCACAAAGTCGTCCCCTGTTGCTTGAAACTGCCACCATCTCTCTTCCATCCTAGGGCGTCGAGTCCATGAAAAGAATAGGAAGCTGATTTGCTTTTTTCCAGAACCACTCACTCACTAAACTTCACCCCTCTTTTTCGCGGTTCCCGCGGTGGCGCAGAGGTGCAGATAAGCAGGCTAAGTTTGGTCGATATCTCTGGAGGAACACCAATTTTCATTCTTTCTTGTTTTTGTTGTCTTTTTTGTTATTTTCTTTTTTTTTTTTTCGTCTTCGGGTCTCTCCTCTGTATCTTCTCATCCTTTTCCCGTTGTTGGTAAAATCAACCACTAGGGCCCTCGTCGGCCGCCAACAGAACTGACAATAAGTGACATTGGTGGCTGACACTTTGCCTCGGGGTGTTTAGGACGGAAGATTTCCATATTCAGAGTGTCTGGCCGTTCCAGCTGTAGACGTCGTTAGGGCCGATCCCTATGAGGCGTTCGTTGACTCCGTCGCTAGCACTAGCACTAGCACTGACACCAGCGCCAGCAGGGCTATTGTGACCGCTGTCTTGATAGACACCTGTGACGTCTACCATCCCATACGGATATTCGCACGGAGATGAACCAACGTACATGCTTTGGGTGCCACTAGGCAGCGTATACGCGGTAGTGCTGTTGCTGTTACTGGCGCTAGAGTTGACTGCATGCGCGTGTATTAGGCTCGGCTCTGGGAGCACGAAGCCAAACCCACTCGAGTCGGGTGTCATTGGAGAATACTCGTGCTTGATGACTGGCTGAGAATACTCCTGCTTCATGACTGGCTGGGGCATTCTGTCGACCCGTGGCATCATCAGCTCCTCGTAGCCTCGGTGCTGTGGCTGCGGCGACTGATACATGCTCGGCATCGTAGTCGCTCGGTGCATGGGATGAGGATGAGGATGAGGATGAGGGGGTGCGATGAAGTTGATATGGTGGGACCTCGGTGCCATTTTCACTTCATGAGTGTATTGACGCTCGCGCATCCTCATGTCGTTCGTCATGAACTCGCCCTTGACAATTGAGCTTCCCTTGGCGGCAATTGGGCTGTGTCGCTGTGAAAATCTGTCATCGTATGGGTGGTGATGGTACTTGCGCCCCATTCCTCGACGTGATGTGTTTTTGCCGCGGTATTTTGTTGTGCTCTCAACTCCATTGACGACAGCCCAATCCTCCAACACCCACTCCGTCGCCTTTTTAGCTTCACCAGTCTTAGTCGAGCCTGAACCCTGCTCCGTTGCTCTCGAGGCCGAGTCTGACCCCAGCTTGTGTTCTCGTTTGACAAAAGCCTACCATCAAGATCCACTGTTAGCTTTCATCGAACTCTTGTAGCATGCATGATTCGTCCGAAAACACAACAAGCGTTGGTCCATGTACATATGCAGCTTATGCCGCAGGCTATACCCGGTAATAGCAGGGGGGTTTATGGAAACGAGATCTGAGACAGGAAATTCTGGAGAGTGTATGGCTTGGGGGGAGGGGGCTGTTTTAACTTACATCATTCATACTCAGGTTGTGGCGGATGCTATTCTGCCAGCCTTCCGCATTTTTGCCCGGTCTCTTCTCTGACTTGTCCTTCTTGATGTCCTTATCAGTGTTCTCACGAAACCACTGGTAAATCTCTTGAAGGGTCATAGCATGGTCCGGAGCACTCATCAGAGCTCGGTAGAGCAGCTTGGCATATGGTTCATCTGTCTTGGCGCCACCACCAGCTGTGGCCTGAAGGTCCTTGCCTTCTTGAACCACTTCTGAGCTCGCGCGGTACTCCGGTACACCGGCGGGTGATTCATGTCTAGCTTTCATGAGTACGGGGGTCCCGAGAAGAGGTTGTTGCGGGGAGCCGCTGCATGATAGTGCTCCAGCCGATGAACTGGGAATTGTCACTGGGGAGTAGTTTTGGGGCAGGCCGTCAATCTCATTATCGAAAATCTGATTCATACCGCCACCGGAGAAAGGCGTCAGGCCCCGAGGGCCTCTGAAGGGGTATCCTTCGTTTGATGTTGGTGTGCAAATGCGGAGGTTCTTGAAAGAGTTCTGTTGGAGAGGATCTGAAGGTTGAGATAGAGGGAAGTCTGGAGAGGACCACGTCCTTGGTGAAATGGGTGATGGGTTGTAGCAGCTCATTGGGGCACTGCCACTGCTTGGGGAACTTTGGTAAGAGTAGTTGTCATAATCGTCAGGTCCTGGGGGAGGTGAAGGCCAGACTGGGTGATGACTTCGAGGCGCATATGGAAAACCTGAGGTCATGGAAGCATACACAGTCGCATCATGAGCCGGATGTGACGTCTGCTGTTGGTCCTCCTGGTGCTGTGACAGGGTTGGGTCTAGAGACAGCGGACCAGTTGATGATAGATGAGATGGTTGATCCTGAGGACCCGAGGAGAGGGCATAGTATGGCTCCATACCGGTGAGCTCTGACACGCAAGGTGATTGTTGACCGTGACCCGTGATAATATTCGTGTAGCTAGAAGCTTGCTCGTCACCAGAAAACGGTGTATCCATTGCGGCCTCTGTTGAAGTCAAGGGCACTTGTTTGGGAGGAAGTACAATGAGTCTCGTGGGTGGTTTGATGGTGTTCTCGGAACAAGGAGATTTCTTTACTCAGGTACCAAGCAATGGGAAGCGAGGTGAATGAGAGATGTTGATGAGCAAGTTGAAGAATGGAGGGAGAGAAAGGAAGATAGCAGAACGTTACAATAGACACAATGGGACAAGGACAAGGACGGGGGCGAGGAAATATGGCGATATTTGATGCCGAAGCGAAGGGTGCTTGTGCTCCTCCCGCTCGTTTGGGGTAGGGCGTGGAGTTGCAGGGCTAGCTTTTAGACAACGGCTTCGTTTAGACGTCGATCCGTTGATAAACAAATGCCCGTTGACAGATTCAGCAATCTTAGCTCTTAGATCTCCCATCCACCCTCATCCGTCGAAGCTTATGGGCAAGGACCTCAAGATCGTAGCCAAGGTCGCTCGGGGGGCGTGTGCCAAGTGAAAGGGCGAGGGCCGACCAACAAGCGCGTAGCAAGCCATGGTGGTCCGTGGCAGACAAGGAAAACGGACAGGGACGCCATCTGTAAGCCACCCCACGGGCGTAGCTGATCACCGACGGAAAGCCTCCCTCCTAACATGCATTTGTGTTGTAAATGTGCGCCTGTGCTTGTGTTTTGCTGGCTGTGTTTTGTGTGTGGCCATCACCAAAGTCTGGAAGATGTTGGACGCGCAAATGGATTCCCACTGGGCTTTCTGCCTCTGCCACCTTTGTCTTCTCTTGTTTCGACTCCAGTGACGTCTATGAGCTCTGCCTGTCTGTAATAAGAGTAACATGTCCAACAGGCAATATCTATCACCTCATACGCCACAGGCGCATGCGCTCAGATGCCCCGGTCTTTGAAACTGAGTTCAGATATTGTACTATGTAGGCTCAGTACTTGCATGAGAGGAGCAACCAGGCAAGGATGGGTGAGCTACATGCAATGGGTGATTGCATCAAGAATGAGATGGTCCAAGGGCCCTGATCCAAGGTCCCGAATAGGACGTGCAACCTTAGAACGAGTGCTCCTAGCAAGAAATGTGCCGATATTCGTTGGTTCAGCCTGAGAAGCCTTGTGTTGCATGCCCCTTTGCGTATCGTCAAATCTTCCTTCTCTTCTGTTGAAACATCCCTCCTGGTCTCATCAGGCAGACCTGGTATGTATCGGGACCAAGAAGCATCACACCCTGTAAGGAATACGCTACCAACCGGCTTCAAGTCACTTGACGGTAACTCAACCGGCTTGTACTCTCGTCAACGGGGCTATCGCGGGTAGTCTGCGTCTCAGACGGCACCTTGCATTTCAGACGATACGAATCGGGACACCAATCTGTATACCAATCAGACCGCCAATCAAAGCATCGGTGGGTGCCCGTCCCGTTTGGATCCCCGTTATCCATCTGTTGCTGTTGTGAATCAGTATGGAAGCTGCCGGAGAAGCCGTCAGAAGCTTTCTGAAGCATAAAATCACCACTACTCTGCGGTCCGCTGCGTCAAAGAATATGCATAGAACAATCTTTCGAAGCTTCATCGACGGGTATCCGACTAGAAGTCAGGACTCAAGGCATCATCAGGCTTGACGCAGCTGTTCTGGCTGGTGTTTGCTGCAAGCAACCCTCTTGTCACATCTCGATTGCCCAAGCTCTGCGTGGATTTCACTCAAAACATAAACGTAAAGATGCCCGAGCGGTTTGGTGCTGTCTGTTCGCCCCGGTCCGTGAACGCTCGTAAGTGACAGCTTTCTAGAAGCCTTCTGATGCAGTAGGCCTGATGACCCGAGTTTGCATGCCAGGCTCATCGCAATTCTTGTGACAATCAATTGGATCATGGCTGCAGCAATCTTTGCTGACTTGAGGAGCTGTCTGCTGGTAAAATAGGGACATAAGATTTAATCATGCCTGGTCTGCGCAGGTTCTCAGACTGGGCGGACGGGTCGGGTCGATGGTCGAATAGATATTAGGTAGCAGGACACTACTCCAGCATCGACTCAACCTTTGCCCACTCTAGCTCTCTACCAATCCCCGCTCTGAATCCCGAATTAGAAACCCTCAAATGGGTGGTACAGATGTATCAATGGACATGACCCGGGTAGCGTAGACATGTCGAAAGCTAATAACAACAATCATGATGCAAGCCTTATCAGACAGGCCGGATTGGTCCGCTCTCCCGCGTGAAAACGTGCATTTTTGTCCTCTCCGACACTCAATCTCAACGGAACGGGCGGTGCAGAAGCGGGCTTTCCTCCCCTTTCCATTAGATGATGACCCAGTTTGGCTCTTACTAGGCGAGGACCAACACAACTTGGATAGTGAGTGGTCGATCCCGGAACTACTTCCGGTAGTAGATCTGGAGAAACGTGTTAGTCTAATCGAACAGGCTGGATCAACAAATATGGTTTCGAAGTCATACCTTTTTGAACTGAAAATGCAGCTGCAAGATACCCTGTTGAGTGTGCACGGTTAGCTTGGTGGGTTCATGGGCATGTAATGGAGGGGCGATGGCGTCTAATAGCATGGGTCAAGTAGGCTGTCACAACACAGACTGGTCTGGGCTGCATAAAGTGCAGTTCATCCAATGGCCAAGCCATCGTCAATGAGAACTCAGGGCGGCCAATGCAGAGGCAAAGAATCCGCCCTGCCACGTGAAGCGAAGTGGAGGGGTCCAGATGAACATACCTTGTCGAAGGAGCTCTTGAAGCCTCGATCCTTCTTGGCGCTATAATCCCACTCTCGGTCAACAATGCGGAACGCAATATCCTCGTATGGAGGGCCTGCCATGAACCGTATCAGGCACGTGTCCTCCTCACCAGCAGCAGCAAATGATTCTCCGCGTCTACGGCCATGTTCTCGAATGATCTTGAAGGTTGGTGCCTTTGTCTTGTCGATGAGCTCAGGATAGAATATGTTAAACTTGTAACCTTGAACGACTTTGGGTGGCGGATTATCGTGGTCGTAATGAGTCTGATTATACTTGTTCCAGTCGTAACCCATTTGAACACGATTGAAATAGCGTGGCTTCCGGGGTCTATATTTGTCTGCCCATTGAGGCTTGGTAGTGGTAACAGTCTCTTCGCTGGTAAAGATCTCCTCGTTCTCGTCGACACCTCTGGCAACCTCTCGATCATACAGTGCTTTGGTTGCCTGTGAGAAGTCCACATTGTCAACCTGGGAAAAGCGTTCAGTCCCTGGAGGGGCTGATATGCCCACATGCATCGAGGATGAAACGGCTGCAGGAGACGCCTTTTCTTCTGAAGCTGATGCGACTGGCTGAGTACCAAATGTCGCTTTGGGGGCAGAAGTCGGCTGCCCCGATGCCTTGACCTTGGTTGGATCACGCTCCTTGAGTTGGCTGAGACGAGTCTCCTTGATTGTCTCGTATACTTGATTCAGCTTGGCACGAGCTTTCCACACTCGGAGGCTTCGCAGCAACTGTTCCCAGTAGTCCGTGTCGATATCCTCGTTGGACTGTAGCTTGGCCTTGATCTGCTTTTCTAAGGCCTCCAGTTGGTCATGCGTCTTGGGGGCAAGGATCTTGTCGATGTCGTCTGAAACACTGCTTACGACCCTTCTCTCATGGCCGTGCGGATCTAATTTCGCCTTCCTATCTTTACAGATGGTCTGCAGCGCTCTCCAATATTCTCGGTTGGTCGCATTGGTTTCAAGCACGTGGTATGAGGCGATATCGGATTCCAACTCGGCAATCTGCTCTGCATCAAGCGAGGCAACAACATCTCCGGGTGCGGGAACATCGATTTCGATATCAGCGTCGTCGTCGTCGAAGATATCGCGGTCTGTATCGATATATCTTAGGTTGAATGCCAGGTAATCGATGGGCTTCGCACGGCCTTCCCGAATTCGGATATCTGCCTTCTTCTTGGACTGCTTCAGTACGAACTTGTCCTCGTCGGCAACAAATTGTCGCGATTGCTCATCTTGAGTCAAGTACTTGGGGTTGACCTTGGAACCACTTGGTTTGGTGGATTTGGTGATTCGGTTGGTGGGATCGTGTCTCGGGGATGTCACATCTCGTCGCGAAGGGGACCGCCGTCCGGCGATCATGGCTTTTCTTCCAGGATCCATTATTGATGATTGTAGATGCTGATGTTTTGGAAGGGAGACGAGTCAAATGTTGAAGTATCAGGGAAGCATCGATCTTATCGGTGAAAAGTGGATACATTTCGTTGGAAAATCCTTATCGGCAGGAACGCCTTGAGGCGCGCGAGCACGTGATGCAATACAACATCTCACTTACATGAAACTGAGGTCAATGGCCATGTTATTTCGTACTACGTAGATCTTGACAGATGAGGTTTGCCCTTTACTTGTGGTTTGATCGGCTTTGTTACTGCGGTCTTGTATCGAATTTTTGGCTTTTATTCTTTAGGGATCCAACGGTTTTTGACGCCATCATTCCAGCCATCAAACTTGACTTACAGTCGATATGGTGCGAGTAGTGATTAGTTATTGGGCAACAATCGAATAAAATAACAACTTGCGGCCTTATGGATGTTACGAGAGTGTATTTACAGATACTGTTGTGTATTGTTTGATGTATTGTTTTATGTATTGTCTTCGTTCGTGTGAGTTATGGTCTTCATTGCTGGTGCTATTTTGAATGTTCCTCAACTTCATGGAATCATGATGCTCAAGGTCAGTGATACCAGAAGCCTGATATCTAGCACCAATTGCTAGTCTACTGTAGGTTTACCGAAATAGTCTCTCCACATTAGACTTTTTGTCCGGGACTGAACATCATGTTCGCCAACATACCTAAGCTGTCGTGATACCTGACTTCACTCTCATGCAACAACTTACCCTGTGTCACCTCGACAACCTCAATCCCAATCACCAACACAACCCATCACCACACAAGTTCACAAAAGTCTAGACCAACATAACATCATTCATGCCGCTAATATTCACACCAATAAGAACCGTTAACTACATCAATTGAGTTAATTATCCATGTTTAAGCTTGAGAATGAAAAACGACAGCCTTACCTAACAGGGGTTGGTGCGGCCATTTGAGCAAGTTAATTATCATCTCAAACTCGCGCTCTCTCAGCCATCCCCCGCATGGCCTGACCTTATTGGGAGAATATGTGATGACAGGTAAGTGAGAATCATGTACGGATTCCGGATCTTATGCTTAAAGAAACCTTGTTTCTAAGCTTATTGCGAGAGAAAAAGAGAGTTCACGAGGATGTGTAGTAGTATCATCATGAATAGACTGAATTGATCAACGTTCACACTGCAGATGCATCTATATAGCATGCTCCGGTCAAAGGCCGTTGTCAACCGGCCTCCTGCAGCCCCCAAAATCCACACCAACCCCCGAATGTACGGGGGAGACACCGGCTTCTTCAACGGTAAAGCTACCAGTGACACAGCAGTGGCTATCACGCGAAGTCAGCCACAACCCTGCGAAACTGACTCACGCTAAGTCAATAATTGCCTGGTCAAGAGCAGCTTCCAGATGCAGAGAGCTAGAGCTCGGTTACATGAGCTGGACCCTGGAATGACTGAGGTGCTGCTTTGTGCATATAAAGACAGCTGAAGCGCCTGCTGTGCTTCCATTTGTTGTTACTCACCCTCTCCTCCACCACAACACACTCGTCACCTCAACCATCAAGATGCTGGCCTTCAAGACTCTTCTCGGCCTGGCTACTGTCCAGGCTGTCTCTGCCCACTTCGGTCTCGTCTTCCCTCCCTGGCGTGCGGACACCCTCAGTGAGGAGGGCGAGGAGCGCTACAACCAGTGGGAGCAACCCTGTAAGACGTTCCATATCCTGCGATCGCATACTCTACTGACAAACACTAGGTGCTCGTGTTGACTTCAACAAGAAGAACCTCACTGACTGGCCCCTCGACGGTGGTGCTCTCACCCTTGATCTTCACCACGAATGGTCCTACGTCTTCGTCAACCTCGGCCTCGGCGAGAACTCCACCAACTTCAACATCTCCCTTACCCCGGAGTTCCTCAACGCCACAAACTCAGGCACTCTCTTCATTGATAAGCTTGAGCTTCCCTCAGACGTCAAGCCCAAGGACGGAGACATCGCTAGTATCCAGGTTGTTACCGTTGGTGACACTGGCAATGCCCTGTACAACTGTGCCGATATCCGGTTCAAGGAGAATGCCAAGGGTCCTAGCAACAAAACTGGTGATGTGGACTACGTCAAGATCAAGCAGCAGAAGGGCAACGGAACTGAGGAAGATAGCTCTTCCAACTCTACATCTTCTGGAGACAGCAAGGACAACGCCGCTGGCACAATGGGCGTGAACACGGTGGTTATGACTTCTGTTGTGGGTCTTGCTGCCGCTTTTGTGATGGGCTTGGGCTTCTAGATGGATGATCTTATGAGACATGGTTGCTTCAATGTGTAATCAGTAGTCACGATAGAATATTCACGGCCTTCCGAAAATTATGATTGTTTATGTGTGGAGCAAATGCTCCATTGGCGTTGCCAACCTGCAGTACAGGCTGGCTACTGGGAGCCTTGTATTGTTGATCCATTGGAACCCTAAAGATGCTTCCAGACCCGTATATGATGACTTGCATGATTGAAGAAAAGGAAAATGAACATGCAGTTGGTATAATATATAGAAACAAGAGTTCCATTAAAACGTAAAGAATAATAACAGGGTATATCCAATCTGGGTTGGTCAGCTTGGTCAAACCAGGGGCGTTGTTTGTTTACTCACCATCGCACTCATATGAATTCAGCATGTGACGCTAAAAACACCAAACTCCAGTCCCGAAATCAGAAAACAAAAGACAGACAATGACCAGTTGATTATTCTTGTGAGAACCTCTCACATATGGTTGGTAACAGTTGCGACTCCTTATACGGTCTTCATCCCGTAGGAGCAGCAGCCTGCTCGACACTCAACTCTTGTACCACTTTGGCCATAGTGATACGTTGGTTGGGGTTAGGGTATAGCATCTCCATAACGATCCGCTCGAGTCGGTCCTTGGGATTCAGACTCTTTCTCGCATCGAAGATCTCGGCAAGCCAATCTCGCATCTGCTTCATAGCGGGCTGACCATTTCCATACTGCTTGTGCGGCATGTTGGGACTGTTCACCCCGGCGATCAACCAATAAAGGGGTCGCGGGTGTCGTCGATGAGCACGAGAGTCAGGGTACGTTATTTTGCGCAACACGTAGAGCATCGTGACACCGAGCGCCCAGACGTCAGAAGCAGGACCGCGTTGTTTTCGACCAATGAATTCCGGAGGAACGTAGTACGGTGTTCCGCCAACGGTCGGCGAATTAGTAGCAGTGGCCGGTGTAGAGAGACCAAAGTCACAAAGGACCGCACCTCTCTCTGGCGAGTAGAGGATGTTGGCGGGCTTGATATCGTTGTGCACCAGCTTGCGACCGTGGATGTAGTTGAGGGCGCCGGCGATGTCTCCCAAGATCCTGGCAGCATCATTTCTGTCGCCAATGAACTCATCGTTGGTATTATTCCTCCATCGAGGCATGGAAGTCAGGTCCTTTGCGTCGATGTGCTCCATGTATAGGGAAAGAAATCGGGCATCACCACCATAGTAGCGAACAATCGACTTGTGCTGCAGGTCTTCCTGACCCCTACACTCACGAAGCCACATGTCGGCCTGGCGGATGACAGTCCGCTCGTGGACGAGCGCCTTGTCATTGGGGTTGGCAACGCGCGTCTTGAGTACCTTGACAGTAACGATGTTGTTCGGTACGTGGGAGTGTGTTGCTGTGTACACGGCAGACAAGGAAGTCGAAGCAATTGGCTCTCGCTTGGTGAGTTCGTACTCATCGACCTCGCAGACACCTGAGATTGCAGCAGTTTCACCCTTTTCAGCGTCCAGCAGAGGGTGGCCATTCACCGAGGAGAGCTCCTTGCTCTCGCGACCATTTGGGAGGGAGAAAACCAAGGGATCCGCGGAAGGCCTGAGGAACATAACAACACCGTCGTCACCGGGTGTATTCGGGTCTGAGACACGACGTTTCACTCTCTTCTCGTCACACTCCGGAGAAAGGGCCCGCTTGCCGCTCGAGTTCACGGTGGGGGTGCTGGACTCCGATGGAACATCCTCGACAATAGACGGTTGCTGTGGTTGATAGAGTATCACTGGGCGCTTTTCAAGTACTCGGAAGTCGAGGACTTCCATGTCCCGAAGCGTAATGCGCCATGTTCCAGGCCTCAGAGCCTTGGCTGATCCGGGGTTGACGACATGCGAAGGACTGCAAGGGCTCGACGGCGGCGTCGGTGACACTCCTGACAGAGAAATTGGTAGGTCTGACCGGTTCAAGAAGATGACTTTGTCACTAGCGGGATCGTAGTATAGCTCGCACCACAAAGGGGGCCTTGGATAGTCATCCTGAGTCTCACCGGGGATACGGACGGTGAACTTGATATCTTTGGAGGTCTGAGTCACAGCGAGAACTTTGTGCTCAGGCTGCTCTGGTGAAGCCACTTCGGCGCGGAGAGCGAGCCACTGTAAACTTTCACTACCAGGGCTCACAGACCGCGACTTGGGGAAGTTGGCTAGGGGACGAAATAGAATGCGGATGCCTTGCCTGTGGTGGTGATCCTCGACGTGGAGCTCGTCTAACGAGACAAGCGAAGAGCTAGCAGTAGGGACTGGTTCTTCAACACCAATCCCCTTGAAGCGGGCGTCAATTTCGGATTGAGAAAATGGCTCGGTGCGCTCTTCTGAGACAACCTCAGAGAGCCCGAGCCTAGGTTCTGCCATAAGTTTGGCTATCTCTGCTTCATGAGTGAAGTTGGTAAGCAACCAAGGCGTAAAGCGGTGGGTGGACCAGGCAGAAGAACCAGGCAAGAGTTTACCTCAGATGCTAGCTAACCAACCAAACGCAAACGAATGGATGGCAGGCTGAACAGAATGTCTATAGTAATTGATAGAGTTTGTGTGATTGCCACGTAGAAAAGCAATCCGTGCGGTGATGCGTTGCGTAGCGAGATACGATTGATGTTGCGCCAGGCTGAAAAGTGTAATGTAGTTGTGAATGAATATGTATGAATGTATGAGTAATATGAGGGGCTGACTGTGATTGAATTCCAGGCAGGCTACTCTGTGCTGCGCTTGTGAGGCGATGCACTCCAAGAATGTATGTACAGTACAGTACGACACAAGGCGAACCGAGGCGGGGAGAGAGTGGGAGTGGAAGGGTTTAATAGGAGCTGGGGAAGAGTGGGTTGTGGCTAGGTATTATTAGATGCAGCAATAACACCTTAGCTTGAACGGATAGGATGGTAATGTAATGTAGGAGATGCAGGAACAGAAACAAGAACCAGAATCAGCAGCAGATTTGACACTCAACGAGCCCTGTTTTAAGAGAATGAACAGGGCACATCAGAAGGACAGGACACGATGGGTGTGTTCTTCTGGGAGGGTTGAAAAGCCAGCTTTCAGGCCAGGTCAGGACAGGTCCAGGACAGGCCTGCTGATAGCGTATAGTCTCGTCTCAGACTCCACGAGGAACAAGACTGAATCGGGGTCGAGTCATACAGCGGTTTAGTTATTCGCTGCCTGAAGGCTGAGGGGATGATCCAAAAACGGGGAACGAGGGCGATTAATTCATTCAAGAAAGAAGCGGGAGCGGGCGGGACGAGACGGACGGTACGAAGCGAATGCCACTGAGCACTGGCATTGGCGCTGGGGACTGTCCTGACTGTCCTATTCTGCGCTTACGCTTGTTGGCCTGGGAGGGAGCTTTTGGCGTGTGTGGAGTGTAGGACTGGACTCATAACGGGTAGGGCTGCCCTGGGGGCTTGACAAGGCAGAATTTGAGGACACATCCTCTGCCACACTCGCTGCCACAACCCAACGCATTGTGGCTGTGCAGAGTCATCTCACCTAAGACTTATTTCCTAGGAAATGGAGATAATTACCTACCCCGGTGGCCAGATGATATTATCCATAAGATCTCCTCAAGATCTCTGGTTATTATGAGATCCAATAGCTCGCACAAGTGACAAGAAGGATGATGGATAATTCACTCGAATTAATTGCTAATGAGCCCTTCGTGAGCCCTTCGGCTGCACGTTGTCAACCAAAAGGCGAGCATAGAAGCATCTGGCATCTTACATGGCTCAGCGGATCTTACTATGACGACACTGAAGCTGATATTAAACAGACCGACTTCAGCATGACTGAGTAACCATCGAGATTTGGGGAAAAGCAGGCTATATAAAGCAGACTCTAGAGTTTACGAGATAACGTGAGTTTGTCACGATATTAGGCACCAAAGACATTTTTGCAGAGGTCAGTTGTTGTCTCATAATGAGTTTCGGTGAGTGATCATGACTTGAGACTAAAGTGGAAGTTGCCTCTAATGACAGTTCTCGTGACAGGTCAGACTTGGTCAATGAGTGTTTACGTGGCCAATACCTCAACAGTCATCAATGCCAGTCATTTCTCAGAAACTAAACTGTGAAATTGTAAAGGGTTGATGAGTTTATAGAAATCATTGTGATATTGAATATCGTTGTGCTTGGTGTTTTGTGTTTGTGTGAATCCTTCATTATGATGGAATCGATTGGAAGCGGCCGGCGTCGGAACTGCCCAAACAAAATCTGCCGCAATTGCACGAAAGAAGCATCAAAGGGTGGGCTGCAAATGGCCCCCAATGGACGCCACCATGTCACTAGCGTTGCCTAGTTCAAGAGATTGCATGAGGTGGCTCCACTTATCGCTGAGAACAGATCATCATTGGACGCTAATTATGCAGGCGCGTCTCGTGTCTCCGTCTTCGAAGGGATGACAGCCAATCGTAGCCTTTTATAGTATCTGCCTCAGGCATCTCAGGCCTCACTCGTGGTCTTTGGGTTGCTGGGGGCCAAGCGCACCCTGAGATATGGGTATGGCTCTTGCCCCCCAGAACCTGCCGAATTCTGTTTCTCGTCACGCCCGCCTCCAAAACCTACGATCACCACCTATAACCCAATTCCAAACCCGCCCAAAGAGTCCCAGAAGAGCCCAACACGCACGCTTCTTGCACATCAGTTCAGAGCAGTCTTCATTTTTTTGACTTCTGAACACCTTTGAGGATTTTGACGCCATGGACATGAAATAGATCCCGCAGCTCCCACGAGCTCTCGACCCACGGATACCTGGACACTCTTACTGGACACTCTCTTCTATACCACAACCATTCCACCACCATAATTTACCTACTTCTATCGACTGTGACCTCGACATGGACGATCCGGGCTGGTCATGGCCGGCCTGGAAATTCGGCATGAAGAGGGATGACCTCTTTCATACTCTACACGAAAAATACAACACCTTTACCTTTAACCTCCAAGACCCCGAAGCCTTTCATCACGACGTTTACGAAATTTCCCGCGATGCCGATACCATCGACGATTTCCATCGCTTGCTGGATGAGCGAAAGCAGCAGCGGATTCACGAACTCCACGAGTCTCTCGAGTCTCTCGCTGTTGAGATCATCGCCAACCCCAAGTTGATGGATTCTGAACATTGGCAGTACGCCCTTCAACTCTTCCGGACCAAGTCTTTCGACTCGATCGTCCGTTATTTTGCAAGCTACCTACCTGAACAATATCTTGATCACAACGACCGCGATCATGATGCTATTTCTATTGCTTCCTTATCCTCCTTCTCTGAGACCAACAGCGTCAAGACCGAGAGCACCACGGCCAGCAGCGTCGACGATGCCTCTAGTTTCTTTGATGATGAGCCTATCTTGACAAAGGGTCCCCTCTCGATCCACACCGACATTCGATCATCGTCTGTTGTTCAAGCGCCCCCCTCGCCCCCCCATTCCGAGGCAGCGCACGGCGATGAGTCTTCTGTTTCCTCTCCTACTTCCATGGAGTCGCACGAGTACTCCACCCCCCCTTCACGTTCCATGTCGTTTTCTGGTTCCGAGACAGCTGCAGCTATCTCTGACATCAGATCACTAGTTCACGACGAAGATGAGACCTCGCAGTTCGATGACGGCGACTTTGCGGTCGCCTCGGATTCTGATTGCGCAGAGAGCCAGTCGTCACTGGACGTAATGGATGACGGGGAACAATCTAATGACAAGTATGAGGATGATCTAGAGGAGGAGGATGATTTTCCTACTACTCAATTTCCTGAAGATGCTAGCGACGGTTGCGATTTCTATGACGATACCCCAAATTTCGATGACACACCGACTCCCCGACAGGAGTCTATCGCGCCCTGCTATATTGAGTACAAGTCCGTTGCGGCATGGAGAATACCTTCTCCTCGTCGTTCAACTTCCCCCTCTCCACGAAGCCACCACCCCTACCGCCGCGAAGGCTCAAGTCTGAAGGACATCCGCCGAAGTCCTGAGGAGTCGATGAGCAAAATTCAGAAACCGATGCATGAGCAAAGGAAAAGGCCGACGTTTAGGAAACGGCTTGATTAGCGTTTGGGGAGGCAGGGTGCTTTGTATATATTTGACGCAAGCGATAGATACCTGTATCTGATGACTTTTAATCCTTTCTTAATCACTTCTCTCCATAGTCGCTCGCGACATGGTCACTCCTATACAATGCCCTGGAAGAGAGGCTCTGGTGGTCATTTTCAAGTGGAAATGCCATACTTTTAGAACACCCTGGTGAGTACGTTCCTACGCCTGATGTACCTGCAGCATTTGACGTGACCGTCCTACCCGTATCACGATACGTGGGGCATGTGGCTTTGGTGTTGACATGCGACGGCGCAACCATCACGAGGCACAGACCTTTTTGAAAGAGTGATATATACTACCACGTGGGCTAATGACGTACACGAAGCATGTTGTCGATGGGATTGTCGACGATCGTTGATCGGGATCGAAGCGTACCTGCATGCTGTTCCTGGCGGACGGCTGTCAGGGACGCCACGGGGAAGTTTGCTGTAACGACACGGTAAGTTGTGAGGGTGTACGATAGAGAGGTATGTTACAATAGATGGGTTATCTCTTGATTGTTGATCTACTGTTGCATCAAGGAGTTTGGGGTGTTTATTTTATGCTATCTGATTTTATTCCCGAGCATCATTTATGATTCATGATGCGTGTTAGAAGCGAGGCAATGCACGCTTGACTTATTCATGAGCTCAATAAGGGAGCATTGAGTATAATAGAATATTAATATCTGCTAAATATCTCTCTGGACTGCATGTGAATCGTTGATCTTCCCATGAAGACACAAGATTATTGACTACCGCGTCAACTCCCGCCAACTTTGTGAGAATGGAGGCCCGGCACAAGCTTGGAGGCCATATTCAAACCACCACCTTGGTGGTAGTGTTCTGTAGTTGTCAGAGCAGTGAAAAATCTCACTCAGGTCAACTTGTTACCATGGATACTTGCATAAGCGGCGACCAGAGTAAACAACACACGATCTAGATGCACTCTTCATCTACTATCAGGGAAATGAATCGAAGCGCTTGAGGTGTTGTTGGTATGAGATGTAACATGATAGTTGGCGCTGTTCATCAAGGTGCGTGGTGAGCTATGTTTCTACCTTCAAACTGATATAGTGCGAAATCGCTCCGCTTCAGTGACTTTCCAATTACCGTAGTATGGACCTCAATAAATGACTAAACGAGCTCGTTCTGTTTAGAACAAAAGTTCAATAAAGATAGATGCCTGACTGGGTTGAGACTGCTGTCCGTTAAATACTGCAGGGCGCATCTTACACTTGTGTTCTCTCTCACCCCGCACTTCGTAACCAAACCTGAACATCTACAACCACCATGTCCACCACTGCCACCAAGAAGACCGCCCGATATGGGGACTGGGAATCACCAATCTCGGTAGATTCAATTGTATCTAAGACGAGAAAACTTTCCTCACCTAGAGCCAATGTAAGCCTTCTGACATTTGATGATCTAAGCAGGCGTTGACACGTACAGCCTAAATCTGGTAGAGCTTTCTACACAGAGAGTCGCGAAGATGGAAGCACAACTATTGTTGAGATCCTGAAAGACGGTATCAAAGATATTCTTCCATCCGAATACAGTGCCAAGAATACCGTGTATGAGTATGGCGGTTCAACATACGCCGTTCTCCCAGATGATCGTATCATCTTCTCCAACAAGGGTGATACAGTTCACATCTTAAACCCAGACAGCAAGGAAGTTTCAGAACTGACTGGCCACCCAAACCTGAGATATTCAAACTTCGAAGCAAACTTGACGTCGCCATGGGTTCTGGCCAACCAGGAAGACCATGAGCATGACACTCCTGATGAAGTTCGCAACTATATCGTGGCAATCAACACTAAAACATCCGAGGTGAAGCGGATCCTTGACACTGCTGACTTCTACTACGAACCATCTTTTAGTCCGGATGGTTCAAAGCTTTCGTGGCTGGAGTGGAATCATCCTGAACTACCCTTTGACTCTGCGAGGCTGTATACTGCGACATGGAATGGTGGATCTATCTTGGATATCAGCCTTGTTGCAGGAAAGGATCGCGAAGGGGTTGCAGAGCCTAGATGGGGCCCCGATGGATCTCTATTTTTCAACAAGGAGGTCGGAGAGTATCGTCGCTTGTACCGTATTCTTCCCGGAAGTGATGAGCATGTCGAGATCAAAGTCGATGGCATCGGCAATGCGGAATTTGGAGAACTTCGATGGTTTCAGGGAAGGTAAGAAATCCGAAGTCATCACGAGACCCCCGCTAAATGAGGATAGCCATACCTATGCGCCCCTGTCTGATCAACATCTTGTCGCTTCTCCCTATATCCTGGGAACATCTAGGGTGATTCTCATCGATCTAGAGTCGGGAAGTTGGAAAGACATCGGCGACTCTCAGAGACTGGCAGAAGTACAGCTGGACGCAGTTGCACGCCTGAGCAATACTTCAGTGCTCGTTGTCGGGTCCGGAGAGACCAATGCTAAAGCGCTCTATCGAATTGACATCGAAGGCTCAGGTCAGATCACCCAAGTACGGGGTTCTACAGATGATGGGCTTCCCAGTGAATTCTGTTCAAAGCCTATCCTGAAGAAAATCCACTCAAAGGGCCAACCCGAAAGAGAATTGTATGGATTCCTGTGGCTCCCGCACAACCCGGACTTCCAGGCACCAGAAGGGGATCTACCTCCTCTGATTATGATAAGTCATGGAGGGCCAACGTCCTACACCGGCCCTGGCCTTAACCCAAGAACACAATATTTCACCTCGAGGGGATATGCAGTTCTTGCTTTCAACTACAAAGGATCAAGCGCTCATGGGCGTAAATATCGGGAGGCTCTCTGGGGGAACTGGGGCTTAGTGGACTCAGACGATGCTGCAGAATTCGCAGATAATCTGACGTCCGAGGGAGTTGTCAAGTCTGGTGGAGTAGGGATCACTGGTGTAAGTGCTGGAGGATACAACACCCTTCGAAGCTTAACCCGTCACCCGAGCACCTTCGCTGGTGGTGTATGTCTCTCTGGTGTAAGTGACATCAAACGCCTGGACGACTCAACCCACAAGTTGGAATCAGACTATACAGATCACCTAGTGCTGCAGAAAGGGGTAGATAAGAGCGAAAAGGACAGAATCTGCCGTGAGAGAAGCCCCTTATTCGAAGCCCAAAAGATCACAGCCCCCTTGCTACTCTTACACGGAGGGAGTGACAAGGTCACGCCGCTGGATCAGGCACAAGAGATGGCCGATGCTGTTGAGAAGGCAGGGGGTGATGTTGAGCTGATCGTTGTACCTGAAGAGGGTCATGGATTTGGATTGCCGAAGAACGTGAGGCTGTGGCTTGAGGAGGAAGAGAAGTGGTGGAGAAAGACGTTGCTGTGAGAGATGGGGGAAGAATTTGAAAGAGACACTTTGTCATCAAGTAGACAAGCTATAGAGTCAAATAAAGCAACGAGAACTACACGATAGCTGCATCTTGAGAACGTGAAAACAAGGGATTCTGAAATGACCATTTTATGCTAACGCTTCTCATTTTAAAGCACCATCACCAGGATATCCCGCTTCAGTTAACCCCCGATTTTAGCTTACCATTAGACTTCCAAACCTCGTATTCGAAATCAGGCTGGAACTCAGTATACAACGCCTCCTATTCACCAAGTCAGTCAACTGTCTGTAATCTTAACTATAGAACGACAACTCACAGGGTCAGCATTGTATCGATAAGTGTACTCAGCCTCTTCATCACCGATAATCCGTCTCGGCAGTCCAGCACTCTCCACCAGGAGCTGTATTTCACACGTCCTCTCCATGAGGGAGAACAAATACGCCGCTTCATCAACTGTTTTACCGGCCGTCAACAGCCCATGGTTCTGTAGAATGACGGATCGATTTTTCGGACCGAGTGCTTTGGCTATACGAGCACCCTCATCGTCTTCAAAGACAACACCTCCGAAGTCGGAGTACACACTGTGGTCGTTGTAGAAGATGCAAGCATCTTGACTGATCATCTCGAGGGGCTTTCCAAATGTTGACCAAGCCTTGCCATACTTTGAGTGAGCGTGGCATGCAGCGTCCACATCTGGTCTGGCTTTATGAATAGCAGCGTGGATTGTGAAACCAGCTGCGTTGACGGCGACTCGGTTACCGCCAATGACTTGACCGTCTTCGTTAATGTGAACCATGTGACCTGCCTCAAGCATTCCGAAGTGAACACCCATACTGACCTTGTCAACGTAAATGTCATCAGAGAGGAAAATGAGACTCACGGGTTAATCCAAAAGGTGCTAGGATCAACAGGATCTCTCACACTGATATGTCCTGCAGCACCCTCAGTGAATCCCATACGGGCAAACACGCGAAAGGCCCCGGCCATGTGCTCCAGTTGCCATTGTCGCTTTTGATAAGGGTCCTCGATCTTGGGAATTCCAGGATATGGGATACCACCCGTTGCAACAGCTGCAAAGTTCTGGTTGACTGGCTCCTCGGGGGTTGGAGCCGAAGCCTCGGAGCTTGTTGCGAAGGATGCGGATCGAAGAGAAGGTTGGGCATTTGAATAAGGTTTGGTTGTGAGTTTCTGTGAGGGGAGGATGATACGGGATCTAGAGGCTGAGCTACTGAATGAAAGTGAGGCCTGCCTGGAGATAACTCGCTTCAGAGGCGCTGCACGGAAGGATTTTGAGGAGAGCATTTTGCTGATTTGCACTTGATGAATGGAATACAATGGAGTTTATGCCTTTATTATGATAGATAGAGATGTATGAAATGGCAGAACAGTTGTCAGTTATTCACTCGGTCCTCATTTATATGAGCCGGCCGGCCAGAGAGAGTGAACCGGCTCTCTCCCGGTCCCGCAAGTCAGTGAATCCAACAATCAATCAACTTCCCCGCCTCAAGATAGAGTCCAAGCTAGAGCAGCACCTAACAGCGGTAGTTGTATCTCTATGCGAACTATCCAACCACTGATGGGGTATTCTGGTGGACCTTGCTCATCTGCGGGGTGCATTCGATATGACAAATCCGGGCATTGTCATTTGAGCCAAGATGAGGTTCATGAATATCAGATTCAAACCAAACGCTTTTGCCGGAGCAGTCTATTATTGCCAATTACTAAGTACAACACTTGCTATATATCACTGGCGCTCTAATCCGTGTATTTTCCTCCATCTGCACCATTAGGCTTGGTCCTCTCAAGGCGACCGAGACTCTGTCCGTCCATCCAGCCCTTTGGTCTTCTGCTCAGCTTCCACCTCACAGCCATGCACAATGCGCCAAAGGTCTTGATGCCAAAAGCAACCCAGAGCAAGATCTCGGAAGCCAGGCGTCGCCTTCCGTGCATGCTGATTCCATCTGGCAACCGTTCCTCAAAATAGCTGAGGTAACGAACAAAGAAAACTGAGTTGATACATGTGTGACCGGCAGCGATGCCGAAGTAAGCGGCCGAAATGGCCCAGTAGGTGAGACGGACCTTGTCCCAAACGTAGTCGTCGAATTGCTCGATTTCCTCCTTGCTGCCCTTGGGAAGAGGACACCATCGCTTGCCGATGATGCAGCGACACTTCATCCAGTGAGGTCTGTTGGGAATCACCCACTCTCGGAGAATGTCCATGATGCTGAATACCAGAGCGACATATATGTTGATCCAGACGATCCAGCTACTAATTGGAAGTCCGCCGCTGGCCATGTAGCTTCGCCAGGCTTCAAAGAAGATGTTGCCACATGGATCTTCATACGGGCCCGGCTTGGGGCAGTTGAAGGTGTCTTCTGGTAGTCGAAGTTCAGTGGCAATCTGGTTAAGATCGTTGACGATATTTGAGTGATATCGTAGTCCTGAGGATGTGATTCCAACTTTTGGAAGACCCTTGGGAGCTGTGGGATGTTCCCATCCGAAGGAACTGGCGAACCAGTTTAGGTGCACCAAGAAATGAGAGGTATCATTGTTGGGAATTATGCCTTCAAACTGATGATTTGTTAGTCGGAAGAGCCGGAAAAATAGATTTGTATCTAAAATTCCTGAAACATCAAGAATATGAGATGTGAGTGCTTATGGGTGAACTTACCGAGACCAAGGCTAATGGCTTCCATAGAAGATGATCAGGATCACCACGAATAATGGTGGTACCGGCAATAAACACAATGGACGCCAAAATGACTGAGATGACACTGCCAATCACACCCAAGATAAGAAGAGCATCAGAAATGTTCTTCCTCGTAGGCTTGGTGAGATATTTGAGCATCATGTTGATGATGCAAGGTGAGCCGATGCCCAGCTCAAGGCAGAAACTGATACTGATGCTGACGATGACGTTACAGAAGAGATAGATAAGAAGATGTCGTGATTAGACTGTGAGGAATAAATGAGAGGAATAAATGAGTGCGAGAATAAGAATGTGTAAGTAAAGGTTTTAACTTAGACTAGTTGATGCCTCTTTAGGTAGTGAAAGTGCCCCTATTGAATGATGGGATTGGAATGAATGGACTCAGCCTCGTTTTCTCAATCACGCACGATACGAGAAGAGAATCAATAACAACGCGGGGCGGCTTGAGGCGAGTCGCCGAACTAGGCCTAGTCTTTTCCCTCTGCAGACGCCCGATGTTCAGGGGTGCTTTAGGGGAGACTGCAGCACGTGAGGCCTAGATCTTTTATTTGATGGGAATATTCTACAATCAACCCACTGATTCACTGATAAAAGAGGGCAGCGGCCTGTGATGTATGGATCTTATCATTAGAGATTGATGATGATGTTCTAGAATGAAATCCTCAACCTCGGCAGTCCCAAAATAGATCCTTCGCTAGCAGTAAAATAGTTCTATCGATGGGTATTAATATTTGGCGGCCTCAGTTCTCGACCCATGATAGAATATCAAATGGATCCATGAATCCATCTGCCAATTTCCATTCCTTCAAAGACCATCTCGCATCGGATGTTTAATATTACCCGTTTAACCCCCTGCGTAACGCATACTCCGAGGCCGAAGCATCCGTTGCACACACTCTCTGAGTCGGTTGAACTAACAAAATGTCACATCGGGCGCTAAGGTAGTTCTGACAACTGTCTTGTCTTGTCTTACCTTACAGAATGCAATGTACGGTAATGCAATGCAAGTCAGTGATAGGCGCCCGGGAATAACTCACTAATGTTAGCCAATTACCCCGCTGTAACATGTCTCTGATCTGTCTTGCTGTCCATTCGTGGCGATCCCTTTGTTGCTCTCTCGGGGAGTTTATATCAGATCTGCCCACTATTGGCTTGCTCTCACATTTCTTGGATTCTGAAACCATGGTGATGGGAAATTCTGGAGCTGGGCCGCTTATAAATAAGGCTAGGCGAGGAAAGGATACAACGTCCATGGCAAATTCCGAGAAACGGATGAAGGAGCAGGGATGATACTCAAATCCGCGTATAGCTTCAACTTCCCTCGGGTCTTCAAACACTGTCTGCCAGCATGTCAGCTCTTGACAACAGGTCATTGTCTCCTGTAATACAACTCTCCTCACCCTTCACAAGATCCCAGTGGTCAATGAGTATTGATTCGACTTAGTCATAGTCATGTTCTCATCTCACTGACTGTCATTGTCGATAGAGGCTCATTGAGCTGTCCATCATAAGGCTGACAACTGCCGAAGCTGAAGATCATCTTGTCCATCAGATAAGACAAACGCCCACAGCCCTTCCTCTTTGTATCCGAAGTTTCACCAATCCACTGAGATACGAGACATGGCAAGGATTCATTAGAAGATTTGTTCCCAAATCCAGCAACTTTAGGAAACTTTCCCTCGACACTAGTTTCTTCACCAAGGGTTTGAAACACAAAGCCTGTGCTGTGCTTGCTCGATCACCCCTCGATCGGTGCCTGTTTGATGTTCCACCACCCCATTCACCATCTATGAGTGGCCATCATACGGGTTAATTGTTCTGGAGTTTTTCCACCGCTCTCAGCTCGTCTTTAAACTTGTTTAGCTTGGTTCATTGCGCTGGGGTAAAACGCCATGGGTCTGGCTTATACACTTATAAGAGATGCTGTTCTCCAGCTTGAAGGAAGACAGAGAGACGATAGCTTCACTCACTGCTGGCTTGGATTACTGACCTGGGGTCTAGTCCTCTTTACATTCTTTTGCTCTATTCATTCATTACCATTCTGACTACATACGTTCTTTTCCGTACACTATTCCAACCGAGTACATTCGTTCCTTGACATCTAAGCCAACATCGAAATGTCTCGTCTTCTCACTTTCGCCGCCGGCCTGGCGCTGGCTGCTGCTCAACTCACCTCCTCCTCGCTCGAGAACCACGTCGATACCCTCACCCTGGGTGCCTCTTTCAACCCCGTCAAGGAAGCTTACTGGACTGGCCTTCCTCACCATCGCCGAACTCCCTTTGCCGTCTCTCCTGATGGAAAGACTGCTTTCCTGGCTTACCTCGATGCTAGCGGTATTGGTGTTCACATCCAGGGCGTTGACCCCAAGACCTTTGCTGCTGTTGGAACTCCCGTCACTGTCAAGAACGGCAAGGAGGCTGGTGGTCTCGTTGCCCACAACGATGGTTTCGCTCTCCTGACCAACGAGGTTGTCTCTGGAGAGGCTAAGGATCCTCTTCCTGTGATCTATAAGTACACCAATGGCAAGCAGGCTTTCCGAACTCTCCTTGGTGGCTCTGGCTTCTCAGGAAATGCTCTTGCTTCTCCTGACATCAACGGTGATCTTGTTTTCTCCGAGAAGGCTGGTTACTACGCCGCCTACATCGTTGTTACCTCCTACAGTGGCGATGCTTCCGGTCACTTTGGTGATGCCATTCGCTACATCACCCCTGAGGGTAAGGTCGAAGAGATCCAGGGAGCTTCTTCTTCCTGGGGCTGCTCTCACAACACCGGTATCGCCTTCGAAGCCGCCGATGAGCCTCCCTTCGCTTCCCTCTGCTCCGAAGATCAGGGTGCTATCTGGTTGAACACCGAGACTCAGGGCATGAGCAACAACGGTGTCAAGGTCTCCAACGAGCACGTCATCAACGGTGCTAGCAACGAGCCCATGGGTGGAATGAGTGGCTCTTACAGCTCTCTCGCTCGCTTCATTGGTGCTGACTCTTACATCTTCTCCTGGGTTTCTCGCGGTGCTATCGATCTTACTCTCAACGACTGGATGGGTGAAGGCTACACCCACGCTGAGAACCGTACCAACAACCGCAACGTTGCCATTGCTCTGTTCTCTGACAAGAAGACCCTCATTGGCGAGCAGGCTTCCTCCAAGGTCGGTGCCAAGGATGGTGATAGCCAAGTTAACTGGGTGACTGATGGTGCCAACGACTGCTCCAACGCTCACGTTGCTACTTTTGATGCTTCCACTGCTCTTGTTACCTGGGAGGAGATCTCCAACCCCGTCTGTGAGTTCGAGGCCATGGGCTGCAAGGGCAAGTTTGCTGGTACCAAGTTCCAGGCTGTCGACAGCAAGGGCAAGAAGCTTGGCTCTGCCATTACTTCTGAGGATACCTACGTTGCTGGTGACATGGTCACTATGTCTGATGGCCGTATCTGCTGGCCCTATGTCAACATGGCTTGGTCTCTCAGTGGTCCTACCCAGGCTGCTGACGTCAAGAAAATATCTTTTGCTTGTATCTCCAACGGCAGTGGCTCTGGATCCGGAACTGAATCTACCACCAAGGCTTCTACTGCTGTTGCTCAGCCTTCTGCTACCAAGACCCCCAATGCCGGTGCTGCCAAGCCTTCGACCGTTGAGTCTGCTGCCGCTGCTGAGGGTTCTTCTGGAGAGTCTACCGTCCCTGGGGGTGCGCCTCGTCCCTCTTTCGCTACAGTCCCTGGCTCTGTAACTGATGTTCTCTCCGCACCCACTGAGGTCGCTTCGTCTGCTGCTGCTGAGAAGCCTTCCTCAGTTGTTGTCAAGCCCTCTGCCCCCGCTGCTCCTGTGGATGGCGACAACGAGACTGCTACCAAGGTCGCCCCTGTTACTACCCAAGCCCCTGCCGAGAGCGCCGCTCCTGTTGAGTCTATTCCCACCTCCGCCGATGGCGAGGATGACTGCAACGAGGAAGCCTCAGGTAACTCTCCTGTTACCACCCAGGCACCTACCAAGGTCAACAAGCCTTCTGGCCGCCGCACTCGCACTCGAGCCCGCACCCATACTCGCCGCCCCAGCTCTCCCTTTTCCAAGAAGGAGTGTGTAGCTAAGACCGTCACTCAGACTGTCTATGTTACTGCTACTGCTGCCCCTAAATACTAGTGGCTGGTTCAATTATCATCAGCAGTATATGAAATCGCCTGTGTGCCTGGCAATTATTCGTTCTTGTATATAGTAGTTTACCTTTAAGAGCCCACGTTTTATATATAAGATACGATATGGAGGCTTTGTTTACACTTGACATGAATACTCGGAAATGCCAGAAATAATGCTCTCAATTAAGACTGTGAATAGTAGACAAGAGTTGCCTAGAAGGCTACTCGTTAGCTACGGGTGTGAATGATTATCTCTCCCTAGCTCGAAGCTTAAGAACCTGCGAATATGACATTGGAAGGGATTGTTTTCTACTCTCGGAATCTTCCACATTACACTCAGAAATCCAGGTAAGTATTTTGACTTTGATCTAATCAACTACTCTCGGTGATGCCGTCATTGTCTTGGATAGTATTTCATGACCAACGACGCTGCAGATTTGATTTACAATAAAAAGGCCATCACCAAAACTCACATCAGGCGTAAATAATATCGGCAATTGACTGATATGGCCTCGGGCGGCAAGAAAACACCGAACCTTGATATAGGGTGTCAAAATAAACTAAGTAAAGAGTTACCTAAGCTTAGGTAAATTTACCTAAAGATTTTGTTCACTTAAAGTTAAGGTCCTGAGTTTTCTTTCCTCCCCTAGTATGGATCTTAAACGTGCCATCAGTCGTTAAATCCACAGTTTGTAACCGACAGTTGGGATCATCTCGGCGGTTTTCTTGGAACCGTAAGTGGATATCGTTTGGCGCGGCTGGCGTCATAGGGGTCTTTAGCACCAAATCTTTCTTTCAACTTCGTTTCCTCTCAAACCTCTTCCTCAACCATAGTTACTTCACTCAATTAAGCCTATTACTCTAATAACTTAACTCTAATTGGAAGTTGGAGTTCTATTAATCCAAGAGACAGGCGACAAGTGCGTCATCGGCGTCATGGTAAGGGCGGTAGATCGCAGTGTTCGCAACACCGTTGTGAGAGACGAGGAAACACCACTATTGGGATCGTCACTCTCTAGACCCCAGAAGAAGTCTTGGAAAGAGCGCTTACAACATGATGTGTCTTGCTCGTGGGCTGATGCCGTGTTACTGGCTTGTTATATCGTGACTGGACTTCTCGACAGCTCCTCTATCCAGGTCTGGGGGACATTCGTGTCTATGCAGACAGGTCAGTAACTTATAGCAACGAGTAAGAAGATCGGTGGCTAATAAGAATCAGGAAACACTGTATATGTCGGTCTTGGGCTGGCAAGCCTGGCCACATCGACTCCTGGCCCTCGCCTATACAAATCCGCTCTGTCTATCGCATCTTTCTGTCTCGGCTCGTTCCTATTCGCCCGGTTTCATCGGCTTGTATCTCCTAGACGTCGCTGGGTTCTATGTGCATCTTTCACAATCCAGGCCCTTCTCACAAGCGCAGCTGCGTTGATCGTCACCCTGCAACCGCCCGGTCCGAACACGGATAGCCTGGCATGGAACGTATTGGTGCCGATCGCCCTCATGGCCTTCCAGAGCTGTGGACAAGCTGTAGCAAGTCGAGCTCTGAAGCAGAACGCTCTTATCAGCCTGGTTCTGACAAGCGTGTACTGTGACTTATTCTCCGACAAAGAGCTGTTCGCATTGGACAACGTGTCGAGGAATCAACGAGCAGCTGCGCCTACGCTACTACTTGTCGGTGTGATAGCCGGCGGGTTGTTTGCGCAAAGCTCTGTGGGCATTGCGGGAGCCTTATGGATCGCCGCAGGGTTAAAGCTGTGCATGGTTATCGCATGGTTCCTGTGGCGCTCAGAGGAAGAACCGGAGGAGAATTAGTTCCGGATTTGCGGAATTAGAGGCATAGTTATTATCAGTTATTTCGAGTGAACGTCATCATGCAGCTTCATCAGTCAAGTGACCTGAAGTCGAATTGGCTGATGCAACATTGGTGACAGACTGGTTGATCATGGACAGGGACCTCGGGGTTTGTAAACGTCTTGCCGATGGTTTAGTCAGACTGGAAGAAGATACTTCAGTATCAATCGATCAGCTGGATACAACACAGACCCGAAGTCGGACATCCTCTACCAAGATTCGCGATGTTGGAGAGGATGTGCCGTGCGTTGGGTTGCATGGCGCAGACTCAATTCGTGACCTGTTTCTCCTTCGGGATACCTATCTAGGAATTACAGGCTCTAATAGGACAACACGGCTTACTGTGATTTGTGAACAAGCAAATGATCTTCATGTCTGGGATGTTCCCCCAAAGACAGATGCACTCCGGCTTCGGGACTCCACCGGCCGGCCCGGAGCCGAAGAATCCTGCCTCTTTGGGAGAGCAACTCGGAGCTGTGGAACATAGAGAAAAGGGCCGTCAAGCGAAAATTCGAGACTATGAGAAACAGAAATTGAGTGATTGGTAAGGATAGAGACGCAAATTATGAAGGAAAAGTTTTGTATAATCGGGCCATTACGGCGGCTACTGTTGAAAAATTGCGAAATTCATCACGCATTGGGCACCTCTTGTTCTATTATTCCCTGTCTTATGCCCCCGCTTGGTTTGGGGTGGTCTTTTTGTGTCACAGTCACAGTCACAGTTTACGTACTGAAGGGTTAGAGGAGGATTGCCGAAGCGGAGCCTCCGCCTATTTTGATAAGACTTTTCTTTCATATGCTTCAAGTTTTTCGTATGCCTTGGAGTTAAAATTTTACCTTGTTGGACTGGACTGGGTCGTCAGCTCGGATATACGAGTGAAGATCATAAAGAGTGGGGAGACAAGAGCGAAAAAAGAGACAGAAGATCGTTTGTATTCCCGCGATGAGCGCGGGTAGAGTTACCTTGGGGCTTCTGCATTGAATTCACTGTTACAGTTACAGTTGCGGGTGTAACCGTTTGAAGATGGAGAGGTCGTGTTGTGTTGTGTTGTGTTGTGTTGCCGTGCTGCTTAGTGAGAGTGATGAGTTGTCCAGGCCGGAAGAGGTGAGCTTACAGGACAAGACAGCGCATTAATACGGGATGCGTACGAGGTTAACTAGTGAAGGAAAGGTGCATTGGTTACTTGCTCAAGATAACCATCTTCAAACAAACAAGAGTCAAAGAGTACCCCATTCATGGCGCCACTGCGAGTCATTGGAGCAATCCGAGTGGTGATCTGATCGGCGGACGGTGGATCCTCTGTTGTTTTGCCGAGCGAGCGAGCGAGCGAGGGTGAGTGAGTTTTAGCGGGATGGATGCATTGAGTAGGTACTGGGTAGACTCAGTCAGTGAGTGTCAGAATGTGAGAGAAGCCGTAGTAGCTGCAGATACATCTGCATCTGCAACCGCATCTGAAAGCGAAGCTTGTTAATAAAGTCAATGTCTCCCCCCGCATTTTGTTGGTGCTTGTCTCCCCAAGACCAAGACCAAGACCAAGACCAAGACCGATACCAAGACAAGACAAGAGTGTCTCGTGCTCATTGCTTGTACTACTCCTCGTCTCTTATTCCCAGGTCGTGTACAATTGCCAACCCAAAAGAGTCAAGAGTGCAAAACGCCCAGAAAAAATAAACTCAAGCCATTGGGTGCACTTCCTCTACCTTAAACCAACTTACCCACCCACTTCTGCATTACTTCCGATCCGATTGACTCCAATCACTCACTGGGAAGGCGCATCACTCCGCTTCAATTCCCTTTATTGCATCCAGCTCATCTCCTTCGTCCCTTCCCTTGGGGGCTCAAGGGTCTGAGTCTGGGTCTGGCCTGGGTCTAGGTCTGAGATATATATTCTACATTCATCCATATATATCCGTCCATAACCCGGTCTTGATCATTCTTGGCATTCATCTCTCATCTTTCATCTCTATTCTTTTGTCAAGTCCATATCTTATCTCAGTAGCAACAACCATAAACAAGCCACCCTCGGCTCTTGACGGTGTCACAAGACGAAACACGAACCGATCATCTATTCGCCCCCTCCTGCCGATCTCGACTCTTCTCGATCCGTTCCATCGACGACTACATCGAAAAAACCAAAACACCATCTTCTTCCATCTCGTCGCATCACGGCCACTGAGTAGCCACAGGCCGGATGTCGAGCGACGTGGAAATGGAAAAGGTGCCCATTCCTGTGCCGTTCCCTCCTCCGGCCGCCGTTGACGATGTCGATTCGACTCTCGGAAAAGACGCTGTAAATACCCTCCTCGCCCTCTGCGCAACTTGTGCGCATGCCGCCAACGCTGCAAACACTAACATTACGTCTCCCAGGACGCCAACGTTCACTATGCCGAAGCTATCAGCGGCCTCGAGAAGCAACTTCTCAGGAAACAAGACCTACGCATCATCCCACTATCAGCCGCCATCTACTTCTTGTCCTTCCTCGATCGAACGAATATCGGAAACGCCATGATCCTCAATTCGTCGACCAACGACGACATGCAGCGTGAGACCAAGATGACAGACCATCAGTTCGTCATCTCCCTCATGCTATTCCTCGTCTCATATGCGGTGTTCGAAGTTCCAAGTAACATACTTCTCAAGAAATTACGGCCCAGTCGTTGGCTCGCTGTTCTCATGTTTTGCTGGGGTGCAATGACGATGTTGACGGCTGCCACCAAAAGCTTCGGTAGTGTCACGGCTGTGCGGTTCCTACTGGGTGTCTTCGAGGCTGGGTTGTTTCCTGGGTTGGTATACTACTTGACGTTTTGGTACAAGCACGACGAGCGTAGTGTTCGGTAAGTCTCTCCGTGTCCAAGCCTTATCAGCTGTCGGGGCGCAACGGTCGAGATACTAACTTGGACCCTTTAGCGTCGCATTCATCCTTGCATCTGCCACTCTAGCCGGCGCATTTGGCGGCGCAATCGCCTATGCCATCGGCCACATGAATGGCACAGCTGGTCTCTCTGGCTGGCGTTGGCTCTTCATCATCGAGGGCATCCCGTCTTGCCTGGCCGCCCTCCTCGTTCTCTTCTTCCTACCCGATTGGCCGGAGCGGGCAAAATGGTTATCTGAAGCAGAAAAAGATATGGCTATTCACCGGATGTACCATGAGGGTTCTAAGGAATCGCATCCCACGATGACCTGGGCAGAAGCCAAGGCAACATTGATGGACTGGCGACTGTATGCGCATTATGCGATTTACTTTGCGTCTGGGCCGGCGTTTGCGAGTTTGAGCTTGTTTGCGCCATCAATTACCGTTGGGTTGGGATATTACGACTTAAAAGCACAGTTGATGACCGTGCCTCCGTGGGCCATTGCTTATTGTAAGTTTTAACCTGCTTTCTTGGCTTTAAGAAGTGAACAAAACTGACCGTATACGACAGTCTGCCAGGTTATGGTGGCTTGGTCGGCGGACCACTTCAACGCCCGAGGCGTTCACACAGCCGTGGCTGCAGCCGTGGGTGCTATTGGCTTCATTATATCGGCTGTGGTCCCGGCCAACGCCTATGCAGCCCGCTACGGAGGTTTAATATTGGCAACGGCCGGCTCTTTCGCATGCATGCCACCCATGCTGGGATGGCTCAGCTCTAATGTGTTCACGACGGCTTCTACCGGTCTAGCCATTGCCCTCAACGTTAGTCTCGGCGGGGTTGGACAGATCCCTGGTGTCTGGATCTACCAGACGTCACAACGAGAAGGGGGATTTACAACAGGGCACTGGGTCAATGCAGCTCTGCTGCTGTTTGTGTCAGTTGTGGCCCTGGGCCTGAGGATGTTCTATGGTTGGAAGAACCGGAAGCTGAGAGAATATGCAGAGAGCGTCGCAGTGCCTTATCGTTGCTATAAGTTGTAGGAAGACATGCTCTTCATGATACGTTATGTTATGAATTATTCAATGAGTTCAAAACTCGAGTCTGTTCGTGTTGCGTGATGACGATGTTTCGGTTCTTGCACCGGAGAATAATGAGTGGTTCTGGCACGATGAACTCCAATGCTACCCAGCTGAATCATGTCTCAATGAGTCAATCTGTTGAAGAAAGAAGATTCAGGAACCAGTGACCCGTCCATGGGGAACTACCAGGGTCTGAAGTCAAATCGCTTGTCTCCAAGTGCCGAGATCCTGATGGAGACAAAGTTCCAGGAACGGCATCCAACCAACAAGCATCAAATCAGGGTTTCTGTAGTAGTCTCGAAACCCCTGGTCAGTATAGCTGAGACACCACCATCATGAGAGTTTAAGCTGGATAATATCAGAAATGATGGTAGCCGCTTAATGACCTCACGAGCTTCATTTAGGCAGCGGAAATATCAGAACTCACTGCCGCGTCACGGCGCTTATGGGGAAGGCTAGAGCACATGGCCCAAGAAGACGTTTCGGGCGTCCCATCAGTGTGCCTACTGACAACACCATGAACCCTGGCTATAGTGGTCTAGACCCTCGCACAGAGCTTCTCACAGCCCGGATAAGCTAAGCCATACTGTACTTTCTACTGTACAAACCCAGGACGGATGAGGGATAAGCAGTATTGTCCATGCCGTTTCATCCAATTCTGCGATGAGTATTTTTGCTTTTCAATACGGAGCATATGTTCCCATTAACAGGTGAGCTATAAGCCCTGGTAAGACGTTGGGTTCCAAGGAAATCCAAACAAGAGGGAATATGAGCAATCTTGGCATGTTGGTAATATGCAGCCAGGGTCTGAAATAGAGATCCAGACCGGGCCAGCAGGTAACATGGCATAAAGCCAAGTAACGTCCGAGTGGTGTTGTACTGTCAGCAGCCAGCCCAGCCCCAATCCAGGTCGAATTTAATAAAGCCTGTTTTGACACTGGCTGCATTTGTCTAGGTATGTACTATGTAGATGGAAGACAAGAGATAATAATAGATAGATCGTGGATGAAATTGAGTGGTTGTACAGTATCAGGTGCAGTATCGTCATGATCAGCATCTCGGGTCAACATTTTCCATTCTTGTCAAAAGTGAA
This sequence comes from Fusarium brevicatenulatum, assembly GCA_013363135.1. Lineage (NCBI taxonomy): Eukaryota > Fungi > Ascomycota > Sordariomycetes > Hypocreales > Nectriaceae > Fusarium > Fusarium brevicatenulatum. The sequence goes on from JABEEJ010000559.1 coordinate 32,355, forward strand.
GCAATCCAGCTGAAGGAGAATAAGTGCTGTGATACAGGTGGCTTTCCCTGACTCGTTGGGGAACGGATCTACCTTGGGGTGATACGACGGATATGAAAAGGAAAAAGTAATGATGTGAAATAGTGTTACAGCTACGATGGACACGAATATCAGTTTGTGGAGCGAGTCGAGTGACTCTGGAGATGGGGGGCTCGAGTTATCAATCAAACTCCATAAATAGTCGGGTTTGAATTCAGACAGGCAGACAGACCATCACGAGAAACTCACTTACTCATCTCTTGCAAGAGATGGATGGTTTTGGCCTGGGGAACCTTGCAGTGAGTGAAGCTCTAAGCTTGTTGCTTGATTGATGATACTATCGACTTCTGCCACTTAG